>JAIPRN010002173.1:0-33851 GCA_025469175.1 Geopemphigus sp. TES_GeoC_2020
TGTCATAGGCATTCGTCGTACATACATACACACACACACACACACACACACACACACACACACACACACACACACACACACGCACACACACACACGCACGCACGCACACACACACACATATATATATATATATATATATTTAAAAGAATTTTTCCTTTATTTTGCCAGCCTTAAAATATCATTTCTAACTTTATCGGTTTCATGAAAACTAATTTATAGCACTGTAATAGTATCCATATAATTTATTTATCGAAAAAAAAAATTGTGCACGAATTAATTTATAGCAATAAACGCGTTAATAACTACTTTACTTATCGTATTTAAATGTACGGTTTATTCTACTATGTTCGTTGTGCACGCACAAGTTATTTCCGCCAGCATACAACCAATGTTTTGACTAAATGAACCACGAAAAGCTTTAAGAAGTGAATTCGTCTAGTACCGATAATCCAATTTTAATTTGTTCGACGTATTCGAATAATTTCGAACGGAGTAGAGGTACATTGCTTGATATGTGTGTGATGACTACGATTACGTTTTTTTTTTAAGCGCTCCGAAAATCTGTTGTACTTTTTTTTATAGATCCGCAAATGGATTTATTTCTAGAATTTCCCAGCGGTTTTAAAAACACTAAGAAAATCTAATAAAGCCGCGAAATTGTACACCCGTAACACATTTGGTTTAAGTGTAATCTATTTCGATCATCTAATTCGAAAATCAGTACGTTTCGAAAATAACGCGCCAACGGCGTTTTAATAATTAATATCGTTCAGATTCTAGGCAGAATCTATTAATAATGCTTGATATACGCGTTACGAATAGAGAACCGAATTAATATTTTATCGCGTGTTTAAAAATTACGCCATTGATCAATTTAAATAATAACAATCGCTGACGACGCGTGTGTACATTTTATTTTCGATAAAAAGAAATGTAAACCAATATTATTTGTTCAACAGTTGGGTCGTTACTTATATAATAGCATTACTTAAACCGATACAAGGATATCGGGACATAAAATAATTTTAAATATTTTCCGAAAAATCCACCGCGAAGAAGATCGATGTTGACAAATAACAAATTCGAACCGTTTATTTTAAATAAAATATATAAAGCGTTCGTATCGTATGCCGAGATTATTCCCCAACGTGAATGCGAAACTTTTCGTCGAAAATTTAGTTAACGATTATTCGGACGAATATGATTCGCTTTCTAACGCGCCGTTTTTTTCTCAAGTTAAAAACGTTAATCGCTTATTTGGCCAATGTTTCGTCGAAACGTATCCCTCGAATTTAGAGCGATAGATATTTTCGTCGCGATCGAAAATCTGGTTGGAATATCGAACGAAATAATTAAACCTTCGAGTTCCGTTTGGACGGACGTTCTTGTATATCGTCCGTAAAACGCGTAGTGAAAACATAGAACTTACCGAAGCCGGATGGCAAACCGATATTGTCGGGTAATTTTTCGGTTCCCTTTTGGAATCGAAATCGATATATATATACATATATATATATATATGGGTGTGTGTGTACCCGGCGCCGTAAGACACGTCGTAGTAAACCGCGCGCCTAAACTTCTCGCATTTCGTGACGACGTTTTCGCTACATCGCGATTAATATATTCCGTCAACCAGGCTGTACAATTTGCAACGAAAAAGTCTGACGATATTGGCGAAACTCTTCGTCGGCCGCAGTTGTAACCCGCAGCTTGGCAGGACTACGCCGTACACCACGCAACAATTGTACGCCGGGACCGTGTCGTTCGCGATATTGTTGTTCCTGTTGCCCACCACGCTGATCTACTACATCGTGTTCGTGGTTGTACGTAAAACGCGACGTTGCTTGGCTGTGTTTGTTTCCTAAAACACGGTCGGCGGACACGTTGTACGGGGTGTTCCCTCCCACCGAGGCGTCCCGGCAAACGACGACGACGGGTCAATTTATCGGGCTTTTGCTTCACGCGTCCGGCAATCGTTTGCCGGGAGAACGGAACCCCGCGCTACTACGGTCATTGTACACCGTTTTACGAACCGGCAAACGTAATTACTGTTCGTCAAATCCGAAACAGCCGTTTTGCTGCGAATCTACTTTTGAACGAAATTTCGGCGTTAGTTTTTCGTGTCGTTTTAATTAAAACGCTAGTCGCAATCGATTTGTTTAAACGTTCGTAGTTTATAAAAAAGGTAAATAATATCGATTTGTTTCGGCGAAATATGTTTGTCATCGGTCAACCCATCGTCCACTGTCCATATATCGTTAATACATTCAATACACGTTTTCGTAAATGTCCCGGAAAATTGACGATTTTTATGATTACGTTTCTAACGTTAAATTTTTTTGGTTTTTTTTTTTTTCGAATTTCTCGAATGAAACGAATATGTCCTTTTTAGAGTCGCGTAATAGCGCGGGGTTTCCGTTGTTGTCGCGAAAAAAAAAAGAAAACCGTTCGAATCGAATAAAAGTAGTTATTTGCCATCGCCGGAACACCGCCGCCGTGGGGATATCCCGTATCGACGTGTTTGACGAATAGATCGACAATTTGTTTGTTTTTTATTAGATGCGCGCAATAATGGTAATGGCCAGAGGGATATTGATCCGATTAAGGTACGTGTTACAAGTTCTTCCTGTGTACACGACGTTGATATGGCTGGTCACACCCTGCAGTTCTGCGGGTTAGTATAAACGCGTACGATGGTATATTTTTTAAGTAACGCGAAAACGAAACCGCGTGAGCGTCGAAATTTTCGAATTATGTTCGCGCTATTGCCGAACCCGTTGTGCCGGCGGCTTTCCCCCTAGAATTTTGTCAACGGATCCGAAAATCGTCGATCGTCAACGACACACTTAGATCTAGTCCGTCGCGCCGATAAAACTCCAAACATCGTTGGCGTCCGTCCACCCGCTGGTAGACCGCGGCGGCTGTACGCTAAACGGTTTTTCGTGAAACGTACGCTAAAAATCCGCAACGATTCGCGTTCGTCATCACGCGCGCGCGCGTAGTATCGAAAATTTTCGGCCTCTTTTTACGTAATAACATAACGCGTTCCGTATTTTTTTTCGTTCAGGTATAATCAAAATGAACATTGTCCGCAACGTCAACTCGAGCACCGTAGTGTTGAACACGACAGTGGTGGCCGATTCGTGGTGGGCCACCATCAAGTATTACCTTCCGGAGTCGGTCGAACGACCGCCCGCCGTGTCTTGGACGACGTTGACGAAACGCGTGTGTACCGGAAAAATATTGTATCCGATTTAATAACGCGATTTGTGCACCGTTACCCCTATAACCTCCTACCGTAGCGAACGTTTTGTCCGATTTTTCTCCCGTTTATGTACGTAGCCAAATCTAAATTGTTCCAATATCCCTCCCCCCCACATTCATTAAGTACTGTCAATGTTTCTATATACACACGCGTATATTGAACGTAATGGCGACAACGTAGTGATCGTCAACGTTATTAGCCGGAACGTGTGTACGGTCCCCTCCTCTTTAGTGGAATAAGACAACGATCAAAACTTTTCGTTTGTTTTACGTTTTCAAGTATCTTGCGACACGCAAGAGCCGTTGAACGTCGCGTTCGAATTACTAAAATTAATAAACGTCCAAAAAAAAAAAACCGAAACATTTTAATTTTTTTATATTGACATTCGACGATTTGTCAGTCGATACTTTTGCATATTGTCTTCCATTTAATTATGGTTATTAATATTAAAATCATAATGGTAAGTTTATGCGTGTGTGTGTAAATATATATAATGGCATTACATCTATACACATTTTCTATACAACAATGGATTGAAATTAAACAAATCAAAGACTTAAGTTATTGATTAGTCTATCACAATAATCTATATATATTTACATAAACTACAATATTATGTATATATATATAAATATATATTGGAATGTATACATAACAAATTACGTGTCCACAACATTGACATTGAGCTTAGAAGTTTAGTTTTTGTTTCGATTAACGTCAAAATACACATAAATAATAACAAACAACATGTACAACACAATAATATTGAGCATATACAGACTACACAATGTTCTACAATAATGGGTCGTCGAGGAAAGAATATTTTGAATTGTGTTCGATGGTTAACGTATGTTATCGATCAACTATTTAAAATCACAAAAAAAAAAATTACACAAAAAATCAAAACAAAACACAATTTTGAAGCTAAAATTAATCTTAAAAAAGTAAAAAAAAACATTTAGACAAAAATTAACGAATATTAATGGAATATTAAATAAAAATACTCGCACGGTTCAGAATTTACATATTTTACACCTTATTACATATACATACAAATATATATATATATATATATATATAATTTTTTGGCATAATTTAAACCTGAACCGATTGAGTAATGAAATTTGATAACATTTATTGCAGCTATAATACGATTTTGATCAAGACTACTTGATTTATTAATTATTCTAATCTTATGACGATTTCGCTTAAACTAGAAAAATTAATCTATGCGTATATATATTTTTTTTTACCGTCAAACATCTCAAGTAGTACAATAATAATAATAATAATAATAATAATAATAATAATAATAAAAACAAGTTAACAATTATCATAAAATTACATTAACAATTGGAATTCAAATATATGCAAAACAATTTGTGCATATCATTTTTGTGGGGGGGGGGGGTTTAAAAATATACAATATATTTGATTACATGGTGAGTAGATTAATGTAAAGAATATATTTAACGTCACAATTTTACAAAAACGCGTGTAAGTATAACATGAAAATAAAATAAAATTCGAACTTTTAAAGGAAACGGATTTGGTAAAATAAATCATTTACGTTGAAATCAGTCATTATAAAATAAAGATGATTGGTTATATAATTCACAACTGAATAATTTAAGGCTTTGCGTATAAATTATAATAACAAAAGACGACTCTTAATAAGACTAATGACTAATATTAATAAATTGCATTCACAAAAGTAGCACAGCCATGAAAAGATTAAAAAGTAACGGTAATGATTAATAATTAATTATTCATTACAGGGTAAATAGTCCTCGACCAGGCGATGACATATGTTACTATACTCAGTCGAATCTCCAGAGAGTCGTTGAATTCGTAAATACGAATTGGCTCCGGTGTTACTGGAGCACACTTCCAGCTCGATCTGCAGCCCGGTGGAGAATTGCAACACGTTTTGCCTGTCCAATACGGGCCACGCGCGTATGTTGGACGATATCAAGTATTTGACAATGTTGAGTATATTGCCCGACGTGAAATTCGAATAGAAGTCGGACAGGTCGACGACAAATGCGTCGCTGGCCGTTCTTTTCAGAATGTAGTCGGAAAAGAGCGGGGCGTTCTTCAGGCACGTTGATGACTCCACGTCTGTCACTACGTCATTCCCGTTGTCTCCGGTCGTACGATTGATTTCCTCGTAATTACCGTGCATGGCGATCAGCGGGTGATCCGCGTATTGCTTCTTCTTCAGGAGACTATTGACCGTGTCCACGGAGTTGATAGAGTTCGTCTGTAGCGTATCTACCTCCATCATAATACCGCCTTCCTCGTTGGTGATCATAAGCGATATTTCTGGATTAGGAAGTATTTTTTCTGCACGCACCCCTGCGGAACGCGGAAAGTCGTTAATTAAAATTAATTCGCCGATTGGACGTTACGCGTAAGCTTACGTAAAGTCTTTACAGCCGCTAGTAATTTTAACGTATTTAATTTTGTCGGTTAACTACAAAAGTATTTATCACACGATGGTAAACGCGACCTTATCGTTGTTATCGTCATATGATAAAATAAAACCGAACCAAACGAAAATAACGAACCCTTCTCGTAGAGTAATAATGCCTATTATGCGGTCAGTTTTTAAATTAAACTACCGCCAATTGTTTTGTCGTACGAAGGACAATTGCTAACAGTAGATAGGTACGATATACCGAATCAGTTTTAAGTGTAGGTGGTATGTCGTCATGAGTAATAATCGAATTCGAAATAAAAGAAATCGTATATATATTTTGCCAATATCTATTTGAGAAATCTAACACGGTAGTCGGTTATCATTTTAATCATATTTTAGACTTGACTTAAAGGAATTTTAATAGACAGAGACATCTCTAATGGCGAGAATCCTTTACAAACGAGCTAAAAAAACGTAGAAAACTCGATTTTGCCCTTTAAACGTAATTGTAGTAAATGGTATAAAATAGCTATAATTTTGATATTCGTTCTCGGTACACATTTTTTTTTAAACACGATCCTGTTCTTAAAAATCGATAAATAAAAACGTTTCAAGAATATTTGTATAACTAGAATAAGAATTTCTATACTAGATTTAATAATGAAACGAATTATATTCCACGATCGAAACCGTAGTTTAAAATAATTACTCGCGTGGGTTACCGATCAAATACTTCACGAGTTTCACATTCAAAAATAGATTTTCGTGTAGGCGGAAAACGATTGGTTAGTGCATCAGTTCATCCGAGATATTATCGAATTTTTCTATTTATACGTCGTTTAGCAATCATTTTCTTATAGGTTTTGGTCAGAGAGTCTTCGGAACATTATGTTTATTCTACGTAAACCAACATTATAATTGGCTAGTAAAGAATACACGAATATGAATATATGATAAAACGTCGGAAATCGAATTAGCTTGAAATAATCGCGTTGATTAAAAACAACTACTAATTAAGAAAATATTACTCGACCTACACACATTTCCTTCAATATATAGCATTGAAATGCTAGGTGTAGCAATTGATATAATTATAAAAGCAACAACAATTTTAGTTTATAGATAAACTCGTGATTGTAGAAGAATATAAGAATTTCATTTTCTGTATTAAGTAAACAATACCAAACGTTGTATTTAAACGTGTATAGTGCGTAAACAATAAGATAAAAACAAGTAACATGTCCGGACATTACGATAAGAGTTACGGACAGAATAATGCACGAAGAACCAACGGACAACTAGGTAGCCTTGACACAGTGACATTTTATCGACGGTTGTGTGATGTCCCCAAAAACACGCTCTAGTGCCACAAAATATAACCAGTATAGCTAGAAGATGGACATTTGTTTATATATAGAACTCGGCCGTCGACCAACGAACGTTCTTTAGACTCGACAGTCGGTTATTGATCCTCTGTGATCTAGAGACGTTCGACGCGCTCGCAACGTAAACAGTTCCCCCTCTATGTACCACAGCTGCCTTTTACTATATCGTAGTATATCTCGTCGTTTTTCGTTCCGGATTATTACGCCACGATCTCGCTTTTATCGTTATTTTTTTCTCCGCTCGTCACTACGTATACACACGCGACCGTGAGCGTTTTATTTCGTCTCGGTCGAAGGCCTCCGTTTATGTTTTTCTGTTCACCGTTCAAAATAACTATCCATTCGTGTCGTTTTCGTTAGTCACGATCAATGTCATTCACTATTCGCAATAATACCGAAAACTACTATTGGCGAAAAAGTCGAAAAATACACAAACATCGGCAAGTATCTACCATAACCAACAGCTGGTAGTAAATTATCGTCACTTAACTATCCCTATCGCTCACGGATTACTACGTTTTGGATTTTTAACGTTTCAATTCTATAACGAGACTGCAAAGATGTTCGACATTATAAAAAGTTTAAGATATAATATTAAAATACATAAAACAGTGAATACCAACGGTTGCTCAAAGCACAAATTGTATCTATTTATGTATAGAGAAACGTCGTCAGTCGGCTCAAAAATAACCACAGAACACGGCAAAAATTACACCGAAAAATGTAAGTGTCTTTTATGTTCTTTGCAATGCGTAAAATTTTTAATTATTAACACTGTAATTTACTGATTTTCGTAACAAACTTATATGTTATATTTTATGCTTAAGACTCATTTTTATACTGCATGTATGTGTGTGTGTGTGTACCAAATAAATAATGTGAGCCAATAATTAAAAAAAAAAAATCAATTTTTTTTTCAAAAAATTATGTAAATTTTTTTTAATAAATCGTCGTACAATACAACATATTAAGTGGCCAAAAAGTTATCAAACGGTAAAAAACGTTAAATAAATTAAAAATATAAATATTTCTAAACGTTGGTTTCTCATGTCTATATAGTAATAGTTTGATTTGTCCTAAGAATATATATTTTTTTCTTATAAAATTACCGTACTGTTATCTACTAAACATTAATCACACGAACATTGTATTTGTTACATGCTATCGTATACATAAATATTGTGATTTATAATTATTTATAAAACCGATGAAGCGTAGAGACTAGCTACCAGTTTCGTTGGTTTCATTTAATATAACAAACAATGTAGGTACCCTACAATTATTCACTAAGATTACACATTTCTTTCCTCTGAATTATAATCATAATCGATAAGGTTCGTTAAGCACTTCGAATAAAATATGATGTAATTATCCATTGCTTCAGGTAAATGAACTCGTACATTATTGTTTCACTATCCGAGTTAAATTGGTATTACACAATACATACACACGCACACAAACGCATTTATTTTATACATAAAAATTTAACGACACTTACCTAATGATTTATCTTCTATCACAATGGTCGGTTGAGGATTTATTTTATTATTCGTTCGTAAGTCCAATGGAACTGGAATTTGATGACTTGACACAATATTTGGAGTTCCTTGTGTAATTGAACCTATATATATATATTATACACACGCATATTAAATTTTGCGTCGTAAAATAATGATAACTTAGTATATTAATTTATTTACCAAAATAAATTAAATATTGATATGACTAATATACCTATTGTATATTATAAAATAATAATAACAAATATATATGGTCTACGTTATACTATTAGCAAAAGAATTATTATTCACACTACAAATAAAAACGTATCAATAATTAATTTACCTATATTTTTCATTAATATAAATATTAAAATAAAATATGATTACCTTGAGTTTGTGGGACATTAACTATAGGTGTTTGATGTAAATTTAAGTTTTGTAAATGCTGACTAAGAATATTCGAATTACCTATAGGATACACAGGTTTCTTAGTACGGAATTAAAATTACACGCAAGTGATTTTTTTGACTTTTACCCTGATGACTTGTGGTTGGATTTAAAAATGAAGGCCTGTCTGATAATGTTTGTAGACTTTGCATATGATATGTATGAAGCATTTGTAATTTAGCGTGACCCCAAGTGTCTAATGTGTTTTCACTCAATTTCTGCTGTTAATTAAAACAATTGTTTGTTTTTTTAATTTGGAATTTATTTGGTGTATTCTTCCCAGACGCAGAGGACTTACTTGTAATTGAATGTGTTCTTGTTGTATATTTCGTATATTAGGTTGCTCTAGATGTTCGCTAGATGTAACAACTGGTTCACTTGTTCTTCGTACTGGACTATATCGTTCTGATGGTAAATAACCACTTACATCTTTTAGGCTTTCTCGACCTGTTACGAAGTCAATTTTATGTATTATATTTATCACCAAATAACATAAATTATGGACCAGGCGAGAGTACTTGTTATTAAAATATCCGTGATACCTGAATGTCTATGTAACTCTTGAACTGTAGGTAAAACTGAAACCTGAGATATACGATGATTATGTCTAGATGTGCTGACCAATGGTAAGGGTGGTGGTACATATTCTCGGTTCATACGTGCTTCTACTTCACGTACCACTTCAGGACTAATGACTTTGAAACAAAAATAATAAGCCATGCAAACAAACCAGTCGATAAAAAATAAAATAATATGCGTTAACTATTAAAAAAAATTACTGACTACACATTCAAAATTAAAACTAAAATACTTCAAATTTTCATCTAATAATACTACTAAAATAAAAAAGCATTCAATTTATACATGTACATAAAATAATATTAATCTTATTGATCTTATAAATTATATTAAAAAGAAAAATGTTGCTAAAGCACAAATAATACCCTAATAATGTAATTATTTTATAGAAATAATTAATTGCTAAAAGTGAAGCTTTAAACATGAATATGGATACTTGAAAATACTTCTAAATAATTACAAATTTAATACTATTATAGTAATGAGCAATTAATTAGCACAAAATAATATAAAACCAAACTACTTTTACAGTTGAACAAATATTTTACAAAGTAATATTTTGTATTAATTCAAAAAGTTTCATTATTTACAAATAATTATGATTAGGTATATATGAAATTTTTAATTATATACATTTTTTTTAAAATGAAAATCTGAATATTTAATATAATTTTAAAATCCAAAATTTATTTTATGTACGCAAGAACAATATTAAAAAAGTGGATGTAATGTTATTATTACATTTTTTTAGTTAGTAATATTAAATGAAACATTTTGTGACATTATTTAGTACTTACAATGATGGTGAAGTATGTTGTAGAGTAGAAATAACAATCAAAATAAAATTCAAACATTAAACCGACTTTATATGAAGAATAAAAATTTACAAAAAATATACCTGGAGGTCTATCCATTACAGTTAATATTCCACTGCGTCTTGTTCTTGTATTTTGTAAATTAGTTTGTTGGGCTTGAACGTCTTCTTTAACTCCAATTCCATGCCTAGAGGTACTGCACATAACTTTTGTGTAACGGCTGTAAATATTTGTATTGTAATACGTATATTAAAATCATAAAACATATATGCATAACACAATGTTATGCTAAAAATATTTAAAATGAAAAATAATTAATTGTTTAATAAAATCCGATTGTGTATATAAATATAAGACTATTAAAAAAGTAAAAACTATACCAAAAATTAATTTTAATTTATTACACTATTAGAATTTATCTGATGCGCCGTAGTATTTAAAAGATATTTTTAATATGATAGATTTGTAGATTATAATATGTGTCAATCAGTGTTAACTAATTTTTTTTGGTTTAGCTAATACTAAATTATATTATAAAGTATAAATTACAATTAAACTATTATACTATATGATTATTACAATTAAGTTTAAGAAGTTATTATTTTATTTATCTAAAACATATTATAAAATACTTCATCTAAATTTAATAGTAATTCTATTATCTTAATTAAAACCAAGTATCACTTTAAAATTAACTATATTGTCAATAATGAATTTTAAAATTTTTTTTCAAAAGATATAGTTCTAATGACTGGCAAATAATATGGATTGGTCAAATACTATGTCAACATTCTGTAATTTTTTATATATTGCTTCAAAAATATTTAAATCAATTGACTTTCTATTTTTTTTAATTTTATTACTCGAAACATAACAATCCTATTCATTAATCTAGTAATCCAATTCACTATTTTAGTGAATCCAATTTATTGTATAATTAATTATACTTTCATTTTATATTTTACTGAAATAACATCTAACTAAGAATATTTTTATAATTGATATTAATAATAAATGTTAAGAACAGTTTATGTATGTTTTATCTATTAATCTAAAATTTAAATTATAAAAATAACAAGAGCTAGAAAATCAAACTAGTTTGTACTTTTAATTGTTTTAATAAATTTTTTTAGAAAAGCTATATTAAGAGAATGAATTATCTAAATAGATGGAACTTGAATTATTGGTACTATTACCATATTGATTTGCTTTTACACTTTTGTAAAAAATGTACTCTTAAAAATAAAGGTGTTTAATAAAAGCAATATCCCATTCAGAACAAGATTTTATAAATTAAAATATGTAATAAAATTCAATATTAATTTTAATAAACAAAAACAGTTATGAGAGAAAGGAATTATAAGAAATAAATATATAATTATAAATGAAGGACATTGCTAAATACTAAAATTGTTGACTGAATTCTATAAAATAAAAATTGATTATGTAAATTAATAAATTAAATAGTACTTATTAACACATTTAATAACGTTTATAGTTATATAATTTTATATAATGGTATACATTTATATTATCTTATTTATAGTGTATGAACATTTTTATTTAAAAATCAATATCAAAATTCGATTTTTTAGTTCTCTGTACCTAGATGCAGTTGATGTAGCATTTTCTTCAGACAATAAATTTCCTTTGCTAGATTGATCAATCATTACATTTCTTAAATTGTTTGGATCTATTTTCTCTTGCTAAATATAAAATAAACGAATAATTAACTATATATAACAAATTTAGTATTGCCAAAATATATTTATGAGGATTATAAAAGCAAGTAATTACCACAATTACCTTTTTTAAATCTTCTTTACTACTGGGTTCACTGGATGTACAATTCATTTTTTGTGACATTTGTAAATTTGCACCACCATCTGATGCACGCCTTCCAAAGTTATTATCTTAAATTATAATAAAAATGAGAAATGCATCTGATAATAATATATATAAATATTACTCGCTCCCATAACTTGAGGTGGTTTTAACAAATGTTGATCTTTTATTGTGAAATTCTTAGGAGCTTGAAATTCAACTAAAGGAATGTTCAAAGGCAAGTTTGTATTTGGTAATACATTTATATTACATCCGTTTTGAAGATGCGTTATATAATGTGATTCCATTACCTAAAATAATTAAAAAATTAATGTACAATATATAATATACGGTTATATATACATATATATGATTATAAAATGAACACGTTTTAATGTCTAAATTAAATAATAGCTTATTACTTGAGTCATTAACCCGTTTCCAGGCCCAACAGTATGACGGCGAGTAGTTATTGGGTGATTATCTTGAATTTTATTTGAACCTGAAGTAGACTCTCCGACATCAACATCACCATACTGTAAAAATAAAATTAATTACATTATATATTTTAACCAAATAAATTAAGCATCATTAATATACCTTTTCTAATTGTTGACTATCATCAACTGAACCATCTTGAGCATAAAGTGGCATTGAATATAATGGCAAGTTTTCAATTAAGTTTGAATTTATGTTTACCGATCCATTTACTTCTACAAATATAATATTTATATTTATTACTTTGTTATTACTATATTAGATACATTTGAATATAGACAAAATTACTGGTTTCATTAGGATATAGTTGATTAGTACTATTGCATTGATTGGTAATTGAATCAAGTTTGTCAACAAGTAAATGATAGATTGCGCTGACGTGGTCAAATTTCTTTTGTTGAACAGACTAAAAAAATATTTCTTAATTTAAAATTATTTAAACAGAGTAGCTATGTTTATTTAAAACTATTTTAAATAACATTTATTCGAATTCTAAAATTAATTCAAAATTCAATATTTAATTAATACGATCTTAACAATATGTATAGTATATTTATGATATTAGTGTAAATATTTCAAGTATTTGAATTAATAGATGTTATGTTTTAAGTGAAAAATAATAAAAGCAATATGTTAATTATTTATATGATTAAAAAAAAAAACGATTAACAGTTACATATTATATTATTGAAAAGGACAAATTGTTTAAACCAATGACCAATATTATTAATAATTATTTTTATCAGTTTTCAATTTTATGTATAATATATTCTACTTTGTTTTTTAAAAGAATATACCAGTCAGTAAGCGAGGTTCACCTCTCAAAAAGTCAAGTTTTTCTACAATATAAATTTAATCCCATTACAGTAGGTCAGTCGAATAAATACATTGTTTAAAATACTATTTCTGTGAACAGTGTAATAATAATAAAAATAATAGTAACAATAATAATAAAAATAATAATAGTAATAATAATAATAAAAATAATAATAGTAATAATAATAATAAAAATAATAATAGTAATAATAATAAAAATAATAATAGTAATAATAATAAGAATTTTTGTTTGTATTTGACAAGTGGAAGAAATAGTGGCTACAATTTGTAATGATGTATAGAACTGATATAATCTTTTTTGGAATGAAGTGTATACGTCTTAAAGTACAAAATGGAGCATTCATGGCATATAATTCAATGCAATTATTTTCAATTACCCCTCCCAATGTTACAATAAGAGATGTTACTGTACGTTATTATTAGATTAAAGTTCATGCTAATTCTTCCTAAGGGCTTCTCATGACATGTAAATTATATAAACTCAATTGACTTATTTCAATTTTATACCATTCATAGAAATTATACATTAAATTATAGAAAATAATTCTTACATTTACTATCATATCTTTATCTAAACCAGGTAACTGTAACATAAGTTCTATAACGGCAGTGTTTATCATTGGGTTTACGTCCACTAACAATCTTTCGGTAGTAGGTTTAGACAGCTAAAATTGAAAAATAATATGTTAGGAACATATAAACGAATTAAACATTTTTGTTACTTGTTTTATCCATTTATGAGACACTATTTGATTCAGACTTAGTCTCTTTTCAGGTTCAATGACTAACATATGTCGAATTAAGTGTTCACACGCTAAAATAAATCAAATAATAAATAATTAATTTTTAAAATATACATTTTAAAAAAAATATTTTAATATTATTTGAGTAGACTTCAATTGTAAATAAATAATTCGCATATTTTATATTTGAAAATATAATATATGGACATTTGTAATCGAAATAAACACAGTTTTTTAAGAATATTAATTTTAAATATATGGCATATGTTTAGGGTTGTGGTTATGATTATGGATTAAACTTTTAACATTTTTTAATATTCTTCGTACGAACACAGCCATCACGTTTTAATTATTTATACAGTATACACTTTCAATTAATTTTTCATTTTTGCTTTTTTCAATATTAAATATGTAGGTTTTTTTAGGAGCGGCTTCTATAATAAAATATAGACATACACTACCATATATTTCAGTAAATAAGCAGATTTATTTAATTAATTTAAAATATATCATTTCATAATATCTTTCGTGTTTATGCATTCTTTTATTATTTGTATTATCATCTGTAGCGATATAGTGGTCATATTATAGCTTGGTACATATTCGAATTACATTCATTCATTGCATGCAAATTTAATATTTCACTCTTGGATTGGGTCACAAA
The DNA here is from genome assembly GCA_025469175.1 of Geopemphigus sp. TES_GeoC_2020. Lineage (NCBI taxonomy): Eukaryota > Metazoa > Arthropoda > Insecta > Hemiptera > Aphididae > Geopemphigus > Geopemphigus sp. TES_GeoC_2020. The sequence continues at coordinate 14,982 of JAIPRN010002173.1, forward strand.
TAGTTTATACACATATTGGCTAAAGTAAAGACTAATAGATACCAAATGACACAAGCAGTTTAATGGGTAATGTCAATTTTTTTAGCATCAAAGGGATAATTGTTATAGACTATTATCTCAGTATTCTATGGTATCTATACTTGTACATAAACAGCGATTAATTTATCAAAAAATTTTCCAATTTGTATAGATTTATCTATTACAGTATTTTTGAATGAGCACTATTAATTATTAAATTACCTGATCACCAGCCCCTAATGTTTCATGAAGTAATAGAATATCAGTTTTATACATAGAAGAGCAATTATCAAATTCCATAAATTCTTTAAAATTAATAAATACATTATAAATAAATTAAAAGCAATATATAATATATAAGAAAACAAACAAAATTTTTATGAAACCATTATCACACGAGTTGTTGATAGTAATTATTGATATAATCTATAAATAATTTTAACTAAGTGAGTATTATGACTATTTTCATTTTACTATTTAAAATTTAACTTTTGTTATACACATTTTTAAATGATACACATATTATAATGACGTTTAAAAACATGTATGTGAAACTGTACCATCTAACTATTTAATATATGTTTGTCCATTGTCTTTAAACAACATAATAAATTATAAATATTTCGTATGAATTAAACAAATTATTAATGAATTATAAAACATCGTTAGAAGTTCATGTTTAAAATTGTATTTTTCTCAATTTGTGTTTTATCAATACTAAAAATATCTCAAAAATATAAATAATTTAATTAAGTCTGAATAAATTGAAATAAAATTTAACATATAGTATTAATATTAATAGCAATTCCACAAGTATATTAAAAAATAGTTAGTATATTGTATTATTTACCAGCAGACATGAAATATGGCACACGGAACATTCCAGAAAGAACATTAGCTCGAATCTCTTTTAGAGTGTTACCATCAAATGGAAGAGAACCACAAACTAATACATAAAGTACTACACCTAAACTCTGTAAACCAATATTATCAATTATAATAAAGAACATATAAAACATAATACTTTATAAAAATAAATTACTATACAAATTGCAAAATAATTAAATTGGATTCAAACAAATTTAAATACCAACACATACAGTTATACAAATAATAATTAATAAATTTGAAATACTACCCAAATATCAGCTTTTGGTCCATCATATTCTTGTCCTTGAAATAACTCTGGTGCTGCATAAGGTGGGGAACCACACCAAGTAGAAAGTAATTTCCCTTCATAAAAATGATTGCTAAATCCAAAATCTAAATAAAAATGATTAATTGACGAAGAGTAATAATTAATGTTTAAAGTAATTTGATATTGAATATTATTTATTAAATAAAAATTGTACCCGCAAGTTTGATATTATTGTCAATATCTAGAAGCAAGTTTTCTGCTTTTAAATCTCTATGAACTATGTTTTTGTTATGACAATAGCTAACAGCTTCAACAATTTGTTTAAAAATATGACAAGCAGCAGGTTCATCCATATTTCCATTTTTGACTAAAAAATCTAGATTTAATAAATAACATATTATTATATTTTTTTTTTATAATCACGATGTTCATTTTATAATACAATTTAAAATAATAAATAATTGCAAATGCTTTTGATTAATACTTCAACATTAAAAAAAATTAATAATTGTTATCTGGTACAAATATTTAATATTTATTAAATATAATAAAATGTTAATTTAGACTAAAATACACTATAGATAATGTATGTTACTCTATTCAAATAACATACATTTATACTTTTGTGTGAAAATATGATTTACGACTTAATTACCAAAAATTTCACCTCCAGCAGCATACTCGGTTACTAAATAAATCATTTTTTCGGTTTCCATTACCTGTAAAGTTTAATATATGTCTTTTAAATTTCAATTAACCGTAACTTTTTTATAACACAAGTGACTAACTAATTTTTAGTTTAATAATATATTATATTATTTTTATTTACTAAAACCTTTGTTTTATTACAAATATACCAAAAATATCATTTTTTCAAAACCTAGTTAGAATTTTTTAATTTACACAAACTTTAAATCAAATAAAATTAATAAATAACTCATTTATCAAAACTATAATATTATTTTAATGTTTTGTGTAAAAAAATATGTGCTATAGCATTATAAAAATTAGTTTTATGATTTTAGTTTGAAATTCACTATATGACCATTAAAAAAAAGTTGTATATATTAGTTATCTTAAAAATTAAAACTTAAAATAGAATATTTTTTATATATTTCTATCATATTATAAATGTGCATAATCATTCAACAAATTAATCAAAATACTTAATATACTGACATTACATTTATATTTATATAGTAATATTTGTAAATTGATTATGAAACAAATTCTATCTTAATAGCTACTAAAGGTTCAATATAAGTTTATTAATTTATTGTACTGGTTATTAATTTTAATAAATTTTATTACCCTAACTGATAGCTTTTATTCTATTTTGATAATAAATGAACTATTTAAAATATAATTGTAGTAGTTATTGTTGCTCAATTTCCTATATAAAAGAACACCTGTGATGTTGGTACTTCACTTTATAGTCTACTTCAAATATATAATTTGCAACAAAGTATCTATATTTTAAAAATCAATATTTAGACTATTTTCAAAGTTTTTCTAACGATCCAACAATTATATGCACTTTATATGTGATCATCATTATCATCATCTTCGCCTTTATCCCATCTATTTGGGATTGGCCACCTTCATCTTAAACCTCCATTTGACTCGATCTCCCACATCCTCCACACACACACCAGCAATCCTCATATCCTCCTCAATTGTGTTTAAACACTTATTCTTTGGTCTTCCCCTTCCTCATCTACTTAGAATGTAATATAATTCCAAATTTAAATTAATGTTTTACAACTATTAGCAAACAAAATTTCAAAAATTATAACTTTTTTGTTTATTTGTGGAATCTAATGTTTTATTAAACTTCAATTTTTTTATTAAATCACTGATAATGATAAAAATATAACTCTTCAAATATCATTATCAAAAACTATTCCATACAATTTTGAAGTTTTTATATAAACACTCATTGATGACTATCAGCATTTTACCATACATGTATATATATATGTTTATGATAACATATAATTATTTACTGCATATATATCTTTAAAATTAATTTAATATTATTACCAATTTATCGTTTGAAATATAAAAAGCTTAATTATTATTAGGTAAACTATTTTATTTTATTAAAATTCCACCGTATAAAAAAATAACTATTGTATACCTGATATAATCTCACTATATGAGGATGATTTAGTTTTGACATAATTTGAATTTCTCTAAATATTTTTTTTAAATTATCTTCATTTAATTGTGTCTTGTCAATGATTTTAATGGCAACCTGTAATACAATTTTTAATTGTTTTGAAACAAGGTTAATCAAAATGACGTCAATGTATAATTTATACATAGCTATAGTATTGAAATATATGTACATATTAAAAACATAACACTGCATTCAAGTAAACTGCATATTCTTTAAATAAAGGAACTTATATTATTTATGATATGAACATTAATCATTAGGCATTTTTATTTTATAATACAGGCAAATTATAAGTTTAAATTCATAATTTACACACAACTAATTCAAGAATAAAAAATGATAATAGTTGTAATTTTTACTATTTCCCATATTATCTCTTAAATATTTATTGATCTCTGAATGTTATAGGTAAATTCATGTAATACTCATATAAAAGAATTGAATAAAAATTTGATTGTGGTTTTTCTGGTTTTTAATTATATGTAAACAACATAATTGGTACTAAAATGTACACATTAATAAAATACATTTTCGTTTTATTGTGAATATTTTGTTTTTCTAACTTAAATATTTAAAAATTAATTAATAAAAATTAATAAATAATAATAAGATTTTAAATTAAAATAACAATTTTTCATAATTAGAATAAATAATTTTGATAATATATAAATTTCTAAATGTTTTATAAGTCTATATAAATATTTTCCAAATAATAGCTACATAATTTTAGCTTATTTTATAATAAATTTATAAAGTAAAAAATGTCACTTTCTTTGGCATAAAAAAAATTTATAATTGAGTATTTACATATTTAGTAATATAACTATTATAAGTAATTTGTAACTGATTCGTTAAAAAAAAATAAATTTAAATTCCATTTGTAGTTTTAACTAGGGTACAATTTCAATGGGAAATTAATATTATGGCTTAGAAATCAAAAATAGTTTATTTTTGTTTACTATCTAACAACAAAATGTAGAAAATAATGAAAAATTGAGGAATTTTGTTTTAAGTATTCATAAATATTAAATACATATGTTAAATGTTTTTGCTAAAAAGGCCAGTAATATTTAAAGATTAAAGTAGTTCGTAATGCCTGTTATCACTTAATAATCTAAACAAGAAGCTAATATCTCAAACAAAATAAAGTTTCAATAATGAAAATTAAAATCTTTTTAATGACTTTATCAAATTTAAAAAAAATTAAAGTAATATAGTGTATTTTATCTATGCAACAGTTGCATTTACATAATATTATTATAAAATTTATCACAGACAAATATATAATTAACTAATTACAATTATATTTTACTAATGATAGATTATAATTAATTTTAAAAGTGAAGTAAACTTAATGTTTATTTAGGATTTTCCAAACCTTTACAAATTAAAATGTTAAATACATCAAATTATATTTATTATTGAAGGCGAAATCATATCTAATATAGACTTAATAGTAATTAAATATAAAAAAGGAAAAGTAATAAAGTTTCTCCTGGGACGCTAAGGAATCCATAAATATTAATATTTAATATTAATTTATCTAAAACAAATAATAATTGTATTTGGTAAATGATAATAAAAGATTAATATTAAATGAGCATAACAAATGAACGTTAAATCTAAAAGTTACTGTTATTGGTCAATATAATATGATATACATATAAATAATAAACTTTTTATTTAATAAATGATCTCTTTTAATTAAATAGTAATTTTATTTATCTATTACTGCATTCAATAACTGATAAAAGAGTATGACAAACATAAAACTAATAACGAGTAATTAATAGACATATTCATCAGGTAAAAAGTTTATTTATGATTAAGCACATAGACAGGATAATTTTACTCCCAAGAAGTTTTCAGTTTAAATTCTCCTTCCTTGTATTTATTATATTAAATTACAATAAAAATTGGAAAGAAATTTACTTTAATTTATTAATTATGTGTTACGAAATTATAAACAGTATAAAATAAAAGTATTATAATTACATATATTATAAATGTTGAACATTTTTTTGTAATAAAAGATAATATTATGTTTAGAGAATTATAATTTATCTAGTACAGATAATTAAAAATACTTATGTATAAAAATAAAAATAAAATTAATCAAGTATAAAAATTAGAAGTTCCTATATTTAAAATAAAAAACATTGATTTCAATTGTATCTGTTTGTCTACCAATAAATAGTTATAGTTACCAACTGTCATTTTCTAAATAATTTATAATACAAAATATATACACTAATAATTTCTTTTATCACAAATATAAAAATCAAAAAATTAAAATTTCGAAGGTGTAGTTTTGATTATTTGTTTATTATATGATAAATTTATTTTCTAAAAAAAAAAACGTTTACAAATAATTTTATACATTAATAAAACGTTTTAGTTAAGCTTAAATATTTTTCTAACACCTAATAGTAACAAAAATAAAATAACATATCTACTTAATATTTTTAAATATAAATATGTAATAATATATGTAACATAAAAAATAATTCATATAATCAGTGTAAAGTCGAGAATTACTGGAATAAAAGATATGGTTATCTTTCCTATAAATTTCTATAATCTCGGACTAATTAAAGTCTCTAACCTTTAAATCCAACGCAAACACTCTTGAAAATATGATTTTGTAATCAAAATTAAAACTTTTAATGTTTTAAATACCTAAACTATTTCAGAGGACATAGTAATAAATAAATATTTAAGTTTGAAATGCTAAATAGATATTCTTCATTAAGGCATCAAATTAATAACTCAAAAAGACTGGTTGCACAGCATAGTGGCAAGTCGGTTTTTTTTTAATGAACGAGTTTATTGAATCGAATAACCAGTGATTTTTTCATTTTGAAATACGAATGAATAATGTGTGTATGCGTGTATTTATCAAACTTTATTAATTATTTTGTATTTACTACTAATAAAGTGCAAGGCCAAATCCTGAAAATATAGTAGTATTGATATATACAATTTATGTTTCAATCATCTAGTACACTTTTCTAAAAACAAATTAATTTATACTTAAATTGTTTAACAATTTTAACAGTATACTATAATTGTATCAAATTTCTTTATCAAAATAATGTTGTCAACTTTAACAGTCTGGGTACTGAGAATTAATATTTAAAAGAAAAATTAAAAACTTTAATGAGTATAGGTAACACAAACATAATAATGAAATAATTTATAAATTTTTCGTAAAAAAGATAACTTTAAGTTAGACCTTTTACATCTTATACAAAACCCAAACAGAAAACTATGTAATACAATTTTAACTACTCAATCATAACTTTATTTCAGTATTAGGTATATACATTTTTAAATAAATTATATTTCATTTAAACATAATAGCTGATTATTCTATATTAGGTGTTTTTTAATATTATTAATATTAATCATAGATATAATTTACCAATTAAATATTGCGTTTCAAAAGATAAATATTCTTTTATATATTAACAAAGTATATTATATAACAAATAAAATTATTACATTTATTAATTTATATTTGATATTCTTATTCGAATATAAGTAAAATTATTATTACTAATAGACTTAAAATGTTGTCATATAAGTAGGATAAGTATTTACCTAGTAACTAATAGACTAACATCCAGACTATGTAAAAAAATTCATAGCAACACACAATTTGTTAATTTTAAATTTATACTTCAGATAATAATAATAATGATAAATATAAGGGTTTAAATGTATAATAAATTGAAGTTATTGGGTATTATTGGGTAAAGTTATTATCAAAATAATTGGGTATGAAATATAAATAACTATAGACATATAAATAAAGTAACAAATATATTTTATGGATAACATTTTTTAAATAATCTTACATAATTAATATTATGACATAAATGATAAAATTCAAACGTATAAAGTACACCCTTATTAAAAAATTTAATACATTACATTGAATATGTTTAAATGACTGATTACTATTCATAGGTATTGCAATAAAACATATACTTAAATATTTTTTTATAATTTGTACTATAAATTATTGATTCCAAATTAAATTAACTTAAATCGAAAAGCTTAAATTAAATGTGTTTATTGGTGTCTAGATATGATCTATACCAAACATTTATAACTTAAACATATTTGTTAATAAGACTACCTAAATTTTATCAACAAACAAATTACGTTTGTTTTTTAAATTTAGCCAAACATGTAATTGACCAAACTATTAAAAAGAGCTAGTGCTTGATAGTAGCAAAAAGTAATTTAATAGGTAATACATTAATATACTGTTTTAAATGTTTAACAAATAAGTTACAATAAGTTACTAATTACAGATAAATATTAACTTTTTAGAATCATATTTTTTTTGTATCAAGCTAAGTTTGAATGGATTTTGTATAGAAATCCATGAATTGCTCTAATTGTAGTAAGTGGTTTCTAATTATATTAAAATAATGAACAATAATTTTATACATTGTCAAGTGTAAAATTGATGTTGTAGTTAAAAGTATTGGACAAACCAGAATTACGCAAGTACATTGTACAATACATACATAAAATAAGTATTTCAAGTGGGATAGCAGCGGTGATAAAAGAAACGGATTGTATTCACCTATTTATAACCCGACAATTACGATTAAAATTATTACGAATTCTTAATTTTTGGTCGTAAACGACAAGCACTTACTTTAGAGTTGGTGACGACGTGTTTCGCCAATTTGACAACCGCAAAATTACCTTTGCCGATAGTCTTCTCCAGCTCATAGTATCCCACACGTACCAGACGGTTGACCAACGCGCTGTTGTATCCGGAAGTCGGATGCGGTGGCGTGCGAGCCATTGTGTTTGCATAGCTCAATCAAACCGATCACTGTCGAGGATTTTCGTGTGTTTAATAAAACGTACGCAATCGTATCGGTCGTCGATCGGAGGGTGTCTGGATTAACTTATCTGTCCACTACAGCATGAGCGCGCGAGCAAAAACATCGGCGGTGATGACGACAATCGTTCAGCAACAGTACCGAACACTGTCGGCGATAACAACGACAACAACACAAACACGATGATCACTTACTACTGAGACGATGGCGGCGATAACCGTCACCATAACGGATTCGACCTTTTAGGTAACTTGCGGCGGCGGTGGCGACGGCGCGCGCGATATAGAGTATGTGTGTGTGTGTGTGTGTGTGTGTGTGTGTGTATGTGTGGACAAGTTGTCGGGGTTACGGGCGGGCGGCGCGTCGTCGTTCGGGTGTACGCGAGTGGCGGGAGTGAACGAGGACGGAAAATCGACGCGGGCGCTCCTCGGACTTTCAGAACCGTGCTCGGGTGGACGAGGCACGAAAATCGGAAAACAACAGCATCGAACGGGCGCTTATCGTCAATATCGTCGCGTCATACGCGACAAAGGTCTACTGACCACGCCGGCGGCGTACGTATGGTATTTAGATATTAATTCAACGCGAGCGTACCGGACTGCGTCTGGCAGTCCGCCCCGAATCCCGACGATTTCAATTGCCACCTACGTGTGCGCGCGTATAATACGCCTATATATATATATATATATGTCGCTTTTATCTATCGCCGCGTAATTCAGAATTCAGACGACCTTAACGAGCGAATTCGGACGAATCGCGTATAAAAACAATAACATTCGCAGACACGTATATACATGTGTATATACGTATACACGAACGTGTGCGCGTAATATAAAACGATACAGCCACGATAGCGTTGTCGTTTTACGAATATTGTGTTTGAACGGCCGTAGCATTCATCGTAAGTGGGTGGCGGACGATAGGTGGGTGTACGGTGCGGTCTTATAAGCTCCGTTTTTTTTTTTTTTTTTTTTTTTTTTATTATCGCCGTAACAATATTACGGTAATCGTCGTCGTCGTCGTCGTTACCACCACTTCGGGACCGTAACGTAATTACGCGGCGAAGTGCGCTCAGTATGGCCAGACGGTATTTCGTTTTCCCCACGAACGATGAGTACCGTGTAGAGTGTAGGACGAAGATAAAATAATGGTGCCGCTGTGGTGACGGCGGTGGCGGGAAGGATTGGGTACACGACCACTTGTACTATTACGACAACCGGGTTGGCGTCATGTTGCGGCGTCGTGACAAGCACGCCGACCGCGACGATTGGTCACTGGACGCGAGACGACCGCGGGTTGCGTACGCGATAATTCGCCAGGCGGGTGTTAACGGCGGGGGCGCGCGCGCGCGCGCGTACCCACGGAATATTTTTCGCCGATCGTTAAGCCGTTGTTATTATTCTACTACGCTTGCACACGATCGAACGTTGTACCCGTGTGTTGTTTCCGTACGCGCCAGGTCGAGTCGCGAACAGGTGCGGGCCGCATTCCGTTCACCCCTTCCCTTCCCCCCATACACTACTAACCATACGACCCGTGGTCTCGTTATCGTGCCGGCCACCGCCGCCCACCCGGCACGTAACCGTTATCATCATATTGGTCGGCGGCACTCGCGAACGATAAGCGTCCGCGGCACCGTTTCATGTCGTCGGCAGTGCTAATCGTTTTGACTTCGGCCTTGTTTCGTACGTCTTAATGGTACGTACAAACTTCACGGTCGTCCATCGATTTCGTGACCGACGCTTAGAAGACTACGGTGGCGACTACCTGTCGTCCGACGACCAATTGCCTAAGTAATCGGAGAGTTTTTTCGATTCGTACGTCAAAATCATGTCTTTTCTATTGGTGCCGTCCGGTCCGATTGGTTTTCTACCGATCACTGTATGTGCGAACCGCGACCGATAATCAATCTACGCGCGAATTAAAATATGTAGTTGAACAGGTGTGGGTAACGTGCCAGCATGCCTTTGGACGAATTCAAACAACATTGTAATATTATCACGTTTGTAATAGTTTCGTTATCATTGTATAATACGACGTCGTTATTTCTTACCGTTGTCAATAACAACAGCTGCGGTTTTACGTAACGCGATTGTGTTACGAAGGGCAAATTAATCTTCGATTAGTTGTATCGATATTGTTATTGTCGTAACGTATTCGATTTGAACCATCGTAATATGTGCGTGGTAAAATAAACAGGCCCGTTTCATTTTTGTGCATTCGCAGATGTGTTCCACTACTCAGTCGATACCGTCCCGCCTAAATATATTATATTTTTTAAATGGTTTATTATGTTATCGACGAATAAAAACGATTATGTATTTATTCGTTTATTTATGTCTATTTAATTCGCAATTTTAAGACGTTAATTGTAATCGCGAATTATGTCATTTTATTGTGCCGGTTCGTGTAAACAGTGGCTGTATGAATGGCTGTGAAACAAAAAAGCATTCTGTGCGTTTCCCTTCGTTCTAAAAAGACAAAAAACTTATTGCTCTTTGGTTTCCAAAATTTATCTAAATTCGTTTAGAAAATTGATGCTGAAATAGACTATTATATCAATCGTACGTTATACAAATATTTACTTAATATTTTAACTTTTAGTTGAGATGTTGATTTAAAATTTTTTTTTAGACAAGTTTTTAAAAAAATATTAAAAACAAAAATGTATAAATAATTCTAAACGTACACACTCGAGATTAGATAAGATATCAATGAGGTATTTTTTTTATTAAAACCTATAATTTTTTAATTATGAGCATATTTTAGTTTTTAAGGGTTTGAATACAACAATATACCTTTTTGAAGAAGTTAATTTGAAAGAGATATTAAAATTATGCAGTTTGTTTTCAGTGACTGTTAATTTTAGGTATGTACATATTAATATTGTTTATAATACAATACTACTAAAATTAGTTGAAATAAATATTTTTTTTATATTTTCAATAGCACGAATACCGTAATAAATAATAGTAGTCAATCAAAGTTCGATTGTTTATTTTTTGTGACTAGCGAGCAAAAGTAATATGTTTTTAAGGAGAATAAAATATTTATTTTTCTGTCCTGTTTTTTAACTTATATTTAAAATATAATACATAAGTGATATCGGTATAAATCCTTGATTTGAAAATTATAGGATTAAATTATATTCTAAAATCATTGCTTCTCTAATGATTTTAATGTTGGTAATATTATTGAAGAAATAAAAAAGTAAAAATGTATTTTATTACACTTAGTTATTTTGAAGCCATTAATTGTCTGTTGTTATTTTATGTTTTTCATCAGTATTCATCAATAAATTCAACAAATTTGAGAAAATAGCAACAGCAAAAATTCGGTTTCAAAAACAAGCATTCATGATCTACATAAAGTGTTTTATAGATTATACCTATGAGACCATGAACTTATTTTTTGAAACTGATATTCGTTTATTTTTACAATTTTTATATTTATACATTTTTATTGTATCTATAATAATTTTAAATTTTAAATAGGTCGATAAATTACTTTACGCTTTATATTTTATTGTTAATTACAAATGTTGTTTAATAATGAAACCATTAAACTTTAAAAAATTATTCTAAGTAAAATGTATAAATCATTTTAATTTTAAATTACTATTATAGTTAAATTAATATAATTATTACAATTTGGTAGCTTAGTACACTTTTTTCTATGTAAAATTAGATTATTTTTATATCAGATACTGTATTTAATTTTAAAATCTTTAATTGAGTTATATTAGTTATATACAATAGTTATATTAGTTATATGTTTATTTTAAATATATTTAAATTGTATTCAATTTTATTTTTTTATTATCTATGCGTAAGCGCATTTTTAAAATTTGTATTTGTGTTATGCCTGTATTTTAAGGAAATTTTTTTTCATCAATTTGTGTAAAATTGTTTAAAATAATATGTAATATTCGTTTATAATTATAAAATAAATGTTAATAATTTTTCAACAAAAAGAAATACTTATGCTTAAACCCCATTTAAATACAATTCGTATGTAATTTGAAACATGGTTTACTTTGTGTTTGTTATATTAATTTTTATTTACACAAATAGAATTATGTTTACAACTAATAATTATAGTATTTAACTGTACTCTAAATGGTATAATTCTTAAAAGTATATATCGTTATTTTTATTGATTAATGTTTTCCGTTAGTGGATGGCAAATATTTTATTTTGTTTGGTAATAAATTGTTAAAGTAGTTTATTATATTCATTTCTAAACTTGTCTAAATTTTGTAATTGAACCACTATTTTCGACATATGTTTTTACATTAACAAAAACTAAATATATATGAAAACGTATTTTTGTAATAATAGAGAGTACTAATAAATAAGAATGTGTTGAAGGTGACCAATTATCTTATGAGTAGAAAATCACTACTTTCATTTATGAGACTTATATTTTTAATAGAATTTGCTATAGTTTATAATCAGTGAAAGTATATGACCATATATATGTAGTGGCCTGAGGTTAATTATACATTTCTTACATTCCTATAACAGTAAATATGTATTTATATGTACGTAGATGAAAATAATTTTTAAGCTTCAAAATAATACATTTTATTAGGTTTATTAGGGATTTGAAACTAGCCAATTTATTACAATTACGATACACCTATTAATAATAACGCGTTCATAATTATACAAGAACTTTATTTATTGGTTTTGTTCTTGTAGCACTTATAAGTGAAATTAAACGTATAAACATAGGATTGTGGCGATATTAAAACATGCATGTAGATAATACTTCACTTAAGCATCCCATTCCCTATAAATGAAATCCATTTGTTCGCAGATATAGCACATTGAATAAAATAAACTAGCAGCTATTTTGTTAACAAGTAAAATTTAAATATACATTAACAAACTGAATAGATTGATAAATTAACATTTTATATTTAGAGGATGCCTTCTTCCCAATGGGAAATATATATGAAAAAGTATAACGCAAGAATTATTACATTTAAACGCAGAGTGATTTTTAAATTGGATAATAAACTTACAAAGCGATTTATTAATGTCAAAGGAGCGGTAAGAATGAATGCTAGATTGGCTGTTAATTTATTTTCAGATACAGTTTTTAAAGTTCTCTCTTACTATAGCCAACACCAGTTCATTGATAAGTGTAACTGAAAGGATGTAAGTGCATGTGAATTAAGGAGAAAAAACTTTCCTATAGTGTTTTTTTTATTCTAAATGTATACATTCATTTGAAACAATTTTGGCGTATAACCCAATACAAATTTAATAAGTTTATAAATCAGTACTCTAATACATAACAGGAACACCACTTCTATATGAAAAAACGTTGACAAAGTAAAAATCCACACAGCATTATAAAACGAATATACGTTTTTAAATGTTTTTCTAAATTTTAATTTCTAAAATTAGTATGTATTGTTGTATATTTTATACAAACAGAATAAACAATTTGATAATTATTATCAATATTGCGCATTAATAAACTGTTTATGTCAATTTTATAGAAGTGAATATCCAATCAATATCTAAGTACTTTCATGGATAGATATAATAAATATAAATTATTTTAAATTCAGGAACACGTATATAATAGCAAGCTACTATAAGAAATTACTTACATAAGTAATTAGTATACTATACGTGTTAACTGTAGATACTATACTAGAAATATCAGGATATGAATGAAATAAGGGATTTGAAACAAAAAACACGATATTTTAAAAGTAAACATCTCATCAGCCAATTATAATAGTGTTTTACAATTTATGTAGCGTTCCAATTTATTTAATGAAATTTTAAAAATTAAATGAAGTAAAAAAAAAATTCAACAAAAATTAGTTTTACAGAATTTTAACAGAACTTAAACGTATACAGGCTTAATATACATCTAATACAACATTACGCGTCATCTTATAATAAATATATAATTGTAATAATGATAACTAATACGAACGCGAGACTGTAAATTATTATTATTAATATTATTTTTTTTATTAAAGGTTAAAAATATTTAAAACAAAAAAATCTATTTTACTATTATGTTACGTTTATTAATAGTATTCGTTTCTTATTACACAATTTTAAATATTTGTTAACATTTAGTTTTTAATTTGTGTTACTTTATTTTTATATTATTTATTATGTATAACTAGTCGCATATGAAAAATTGTACATCAATACGAAAATTGAAATAAACCAGAATAAAATTATGCGAAGTCGATGTAATAAAATGCGTTTTAATTATCTAATTAATTAATTTTGCGTTGACTAATTTTTTCAACTGAAATTTAACATACCTAATATGTTTTTTACTATTTGTAATGTTTTTTCAACGATTTCCTAATTGATCATACGAATTCTAAGCAAATAATTGGTAACAAAATTAAACGAAGGGGTGAAGAGTGTTACACGAATTTAATGAAAAATGTTTGCGAGTGTGGATAATTTGTGCGGTGTACAAGTGTATATTTTCGTATAATTATGTAGAAATTTTTTAAATAGAATAGCGCTGCGCTCATATCTATACACAATTGTTTTGTTCGATTATCAACGAGTATAAAAAAAATAATAATAATAATAACAATTTGTATATATGTACGTATTTGTTAAAAATAACTTAATAGTAAAACGTAAAAATGTAAAAATCGCGTACAAACTAAATAATATTTTTTTTACTTAATGTTAATACAGTAAAAATAATAATACAAATATAGTTAGGACGTGTGTAAGAATAAATGAAATGTATCACAGGTTTGTATTCACATTACATACTAATTCCCTAGAAAAAAATCGAATTCCTTTACCGTTTTTTTTATTTTTCAAATTTATTATTGCTATTATTTTTGTTTACTCGGTAAACTAAAATTATATTTAAAACAAATACTTTAACAATTTACGTTCTATTCGTTGAGGTTAGAAATATTATAGGACATCGTAGGATACCCGACCCTCACTCAAGTAGCTTTTCAAATATCTTTTATTCCTATTCGTTAATTCGTCAATAAATTTAAAAGAATATGTACATACATCGTATTTTTTAACGAGAGCCCGTAAACCACAAGCAGCGCAGTGACTTGGATTCGTGAAGTCCCGCTCGGATTTTCTATAGACAATTTTCAATTCGTTATAACTTTATGGGACGGGTCATCTTTTATTATAAGTACCTCAAACGTCTGTTGATACATTCCCGCATACCTAGTTTTCTCGGCACTGATCATAAGATAATAGTAGAATACTTTTGGAATATTTTTTGTTTATTAAACGGCTTATAGTTTCGTTTGATATCGAGTAAAATATTTTATAGAATAAGGAATTCCATTACTATCTATGCGCTTTACTGTTCGTTAATATTGTTCGTTCGAGTAATACTGTAGACTCAATATTTCAAGATAAAAAAATAAAATAACATTTACGTTCAAATAAGGGAAGTCTTTTCAGGATAACAAAAATATCGACATAGTGCCGTTCTATTAAATTTAATATCGTTGGAATAATAATAATAATAATAATAATAATAATAATAATAATAATACAATAATAATAATAATAATAATAATAATTTATAAGTATAAACTAATCTTAATCCGATGTACTTCTTAAATGTTATTCAATACTTAAACGATATTTACGCTTACATTATTATTTTTTTGTGATATTCTGAGCTTTTAGGCATTTACAAATAAATACTTATAATTAGAAATGATTGCCTGAATTACCCATTATATTACCTAATATTATGACAATAACACAGTAGAGTGTTAGGAAAATATTATTACTCAATCGTGATACAAATAATAATTATGATGTCGATTCGTGACACAAATAACTTAAGAATAACTTATATATATAAACACGGATAAATAATACTTAAAATGCTAATAATTAAATCTGCGTTTAAAAATATAGTAATGATTATTTACAAAACCCTAACAATACATAAATACAATAACATTTCTGTTAGTGAACAATTCAAAGACCGATAGTCGAGCCTAAAGATTTGTCCCACAGACACTCAAAAGTGGTTAACTTTCAACATACTTCTGATAAATGTTTTAAAGAACCGGACACAAGTCCCTCATGTTCCTGAAACGCAAAACATCAACATGATTGCTCCGTATTAAACAGCGACTGGTCAAAATACCCGCAATAAAATTAATCCCGTCAAAATATTTTCGTATTAAATACCTTCGTACATATTGCGTTTTTACCCACTAATTACTATTAAATGTCACTAAATACAACGATAATTTCATACGAAATTCTTTTCGAAATACCGATTCTCAACTGTGTTCTGAATTTGAAACATGTAAAAAAAATTGTCGTCACGCAAAAATGTCGTTAGGGTTTTTTCTTATTGCGTTATGGTTGCGAGAATATATTAAGGATGACCAACTCGAAGAAATTCGAAACGTTTTTCATAGTACGAATTATAAAATTAGACGCTCGTGCTGAATTTTAGCATATCAATTGTCAATACGAAGTTGTACATACAATAATAAAGAATATGTAACGAGGATATACATTTTTGCAGACTTACAAATTAAAATGAGGTAATTAGAGGTTATGTTTAATAGGCTTGGGTCTACACACACAGGTTTATTAAAAATATAAAAACATTTTTGTTTTTCTAAATGACAACACACTCGAAAAATCTACTACCGAATTACAATATTAATTATATTATTTATAATAATATAATTGACATTATTGGTAAGTAAATTAACGAAATGCGGAAAACTAAATTCGCATTTAGTTATTGGTGAACCAATAGGTCTTAGAAAAACAAACTTATATACTTTATAAATTTAATACACTTTTGTACATAATACAATCGCATTTTTATAAATTTAGAGAATTTGGCTTTATATTTATTTAAATCAGTCGTCGTTTGTTTAAAATGTATAAACTTATAATTAATTTTAAATTAAGTTTTAAGGGTTTGGAAATAATAATTTATTTTATAAGTCTTTTAATAAAATAACTAATATATTTCCAAATCATTAAAATTTTGTATTAAGCCCAAAAATGTTTCTAAAATATTACAATTATAAATTTAAAATTAAAATTAATTTTGTACGATAATAATTATTGAAGAGTTCATATTTAGCGTTTGTTTGTAAGCAGCCGGCGTCAAGTGTCGTAAATTCCAAGGACATTTTTTTTTATTTGATCTGTAATTTATATAGATATGGTTTATTATATAAATATATTAACATTTGCGATTAAAAAATGATTTTTTACAATATTGCGAGGTTTCTTTTATTTTAGAGGACGCAGTTTTTCGTTAACGAACTTTATAAAGAATGATTTATCGGATTTTTACAATTTTTTTTTTTTAATTGACTATAAAGCTGAACAAGGAGGACCGGATTAACGTTAGTTAGCATTTGTATTAATTTTGAAGAAAATAGATTTTTTGAGTTGGTCGTCCGTTTAATTATGTTTTCGATAAATATTTAAAATTCCGGATACGAAAAATTCGCGCGTTGAAAATATTTCGTGCGAGAGATATTCCTGTGGGGAGATATGTTGTCGTGTACCTAACCATTGGAACTAATACGCTGTTGGCAAGTATGTGTTTACGACACGGCCTAATTTATTTAAAAAAAAGAAGAAATTAAGTTATACATATAGCGTAGTTAAAAATATTCGTTAAGTCAATAACGTTTTGGTCAGTCTAGCAATACGATTTTGCAATAAACCCATTATTAGGTGCGTACTTGGAGCAACATGTTCGCGAAATTCGAGTTAGTGAATTTGAAGTGTCTCTTGTCGTAGAACTTGAGCAGCGCCGGGCTGTACGGGTGTTTCTCTTTCAGATGAATGTAGTGTACTTCGGGCTCGTTGGTCGTGTGTCCGCACTCTTCGCAAACGTACATCTGTAAACACGCACGCGTCACGCACGTTATTGAACGACTACGTCGGCTAGAAGAACTGCCGGCGACGACGGCCAAAATAACAAAAAACCCAACGCACCTTTGTCCTCCTCTCTTTGTACGCGTACTGATGGTGTACGCCGTGTACTTTGAGGCAATGAGATTCCAGTGAACAACGTTGGGTGAACGATTTTTCGCACAAATTGCACTTGTAGGGCCGGACGCCTGTCCAAACGAAACGCGCGTAAAGTTAATGACCACTAAACGCGGACGAGAAACGACGACCGAAACGCGCGACCGCCGCGTTTGGTCGTTGAATGTCGCGCTAGTTTGGCGCGTACGTACCCGTGTGTGTCCTGGTATGGCGTTTCAAGTCGAACGTGTCGTTGAAACCTTTGCCGCAGAACGTGCACAGATACCGTTTGACGTCGCTGTGGCATTTCATATGTCTGTTCAACAAACGTTGCAGGTTGAACGTTTTCGAACACAGGTTGCAACAGAACTTGGCGCCGCTCTTGTGCGCGTCCGCCGGTTCGGCGGGTACGCTGACCGCCGTCGACACGACGGTGGCGGGCGGCGGACCGGCCGCCACGTTGCCGCCGCTCCTATCCGGTTCGGGCGCTCGGGCGGTCAGCGCGGCCGGCGGTGGCAGCGGGTCGTGGTTGGCCAGCGGGTTCTTGATGCCGTGACCGCCGTTGACGAACTCGAACGGCAAATCGTTGGGAAGGCCGAGCTGCGGACGGGAGACGATGAAAAAAAAAAAAAAAAAACGGGGGCGATT
>JAIPRN010002174.1:0-24922 GCA_025469175.1 Geopemphigus sp. TES_GeoC_2020
CAAGTAGTCCGCGTACGCCTATAGTTGCGCCATTTTAGTCTCGTCGCCGAACATTTTTTCCCGGAGAAAACGTCGCGTACTCTCGTATTCGCTACTGTTCGCGCTTCGAATACGGCACAGATTGTAACGGCACGGCGTTATCGTCGCCTGTATAAAAAGCCGAACGTTATTACGCGAGGGAGTGTCGTAGCAATCGACGACGACGACGACGATTCTATTCCCGATCATCGAAAATACCGTTTACGTCGTCACTTTTATTTAGGTTTACGTAATTTCTCGTTCGGGCGGTTAAACGCGCGCGGGCGCTTTGTTATTATATGAATACGTAACGATTTTCGCACGGCGATAAAACGAGTAGCTAATAACTGGCTAATTGTTAAAGAAACGTCGTAAATACGTTTATCCAATATTTATCGCGGAATAACGATACGTAAACACGGTCTATTATTATGTACGGGCGGGCGCGCGCGTAATAAAACGATAATTACCGACTATACTGTCGACAGCGAAAGGTAACAATAGCGACACTCGGGATAAGGACAACTACGGTCGTACCGGGAAAAAATATGACGATCTACTAAATAACGTTTAATAAATAACCGATTTCTACGCGTCGTAATATGTATACATGCGCGTGACGGTTGAGGTGGAAAATCAATTATAGTACGCCAACAATGGAACAATTTACGGTATAGTCGCGACAGGAATCGACGATTCGTGCCGATTTTAAAGCCATTACTGCCGATTTTACGTATGGGCTCGTTAATAATGTCGCCGATCTATTAGGTGGACGGAACGTTTGTAATGTAAGATAAACAAATCTGCGGACTGTATTTTATAGTTAACGAATACACTTCGAGACAAAAAAAATAATAGGCTTGGTAGAACAAATACGACGAGAGCACTCGACTACGATTTCGTGTGTACCGACTCGGCCGTACCCGTTATTATCGCGGCTACGGTTCCGCGTTATCGTCGAATTCACGTCCGTCGGTTGTCGTTTCAAACATTAAAGCGGGAGGGGGGTCGTTTTCGTTTTAGACGTTTTCGACCGGCGGCGCGATATTCGAATCACGGCGGTTTCGTCAAAAACAAATGTCGCCGTCGTGATACGTACAACCGGTCCATTTTATTATACGGTTATTGTTTTTCCAGGAGAAATGCGTGTGGAACATCAAACATCGACCTTTGGCGTTCCTGTTGATATTCCTGTTGGTCGTCACCGTGATCGGAGCGTTATTTTACTTCACCACCGACGTATTCAAAAAGTCCGAAGCTATCAAATACGAGCCGCTGGAGTTTAAGAAACTCATGAACGGCGAGTACGAACCTCAACGTTTCAACGGGACGTGGGTCTCCGGTAAACGAACGCGCGGTGTTGTTCGCCAGGGGCGGCGTACCGTCGGCGGGGGTGGTGTCCATTTTCGTAGTTCCTGTAGGGAAATTGAAAAGTCGCGAAAACCGTCGTGTTTTTTTCGGGTCGAACGAACGAATAATACGATCGTCGATCACGACGACGGTTGCCACGTTGTTCGCGATTATCGCGGTAACGGTAAAACGGGAGACGCGCCGATAATTTTTCCTCACGGACGACATTTTTTATTATCGACTAGCGAACGACGGGGTGGTTATCGTTCCAATATTCCCAGCCGTGCCCGCCCAACGAGTACGCCGCTTCGCGCGTACCACTTGGTTTATAATTACGCGACGGTTGTTCGTGTACGTGAACTCATCCGTGTCATATACGTTTGTAGACGACGAGATATTGATGAAAGACGATAACGGACATATCGTTTTGTACAACGTGAGTGATTCGACGACGACCGTATTGGCTACGAACACGACTCGGGTTATTATTATTTTTATCCGAACTACGGAGTTGATTATTAACCGCGCCGCCGTTGTTGTTTTGTTTAGAACGTCGAGAAATGCTTTCAGTTCGAACTGTCCGCCGACAAAAAGTATCTGCTGTTAGCCTATCATTACAAAAAGGTAACCCGGGTGGAACGGATAGGGGTGGCGGGTTCGCGTCGCGTTTTTTTCACGTAATATTTTCCGTAGGTTTTCAGACATTCGTTTATAGCTTACTACGACTTGATCGACGTCCAAACACGGTAAGTGAATCGTATCGTAGAGACCACCCGTCCGCGTTGTGGTGGACGACGTCGCTATATATTTACGGCGACGAGACGTAAATGGTGTTTTTCATACGAAATTAACCCTTGGACGGGGGGGGGGGTCCGTTTGCAGGGAACAATTCACGCTGCACAACGAAAACGGAAAACCGTTGGATCTACAATTGGTTAAATGGTCACCCGTCGGTCACAGTTTAGTGGTGGTGAACCACTACAATTTGTATTACATAAAAAATATCACCGACCTAACGAACATCGTACAATTGACGACGACGGGCGACTTCGAACTGTACAACGGCATCCCCGACTGGGTATACGAGGGTACGTGTTTCGAGTACACTAGTTCGTGTCCGCCGGCAGTCTTAAAGCAATAATTCGTTCGTTGCGAGTTGTAAATCGCTCGCCATCCCGAATTTCGGCCCGACACGTTTATCATTTTTTTTTTAAAAATTATTCTAAAAAAACCTTACCCGAAAACCGTCGTACACGCGCGCCGAAATACCGATCGAATTACGTAAGAAGTTTGTCGATCGATCACGCGACGAGAATATCGTTTTAGTTACGGCGGTAATCTAATAAACGCGTTTCGTTGTAATTTTACGAATCAATCGTGGCGCGGTGGTCGCGTGTAAGCCCCGTGTAAACGGCGCGATCGGAAAACCCGTACGGGCGATATTTATTCGGATAATATCGCACCCGCCGGCGCGGAGCCAAGTCCGAGCTGGCCGACGGTACCGACGTTCGAACGTAATTTGCAGAGGAGGTGTTCAGTTCGAACAGCGCCACGTGGTTTTCGCAACGGGGCAGTAAGGTGGCGTACGCCGTGTTCAACGACACGTTGGTGCCAACAATGCAAATACCCTTGTACGGTCTACCGGGCAATCTGAAATATCAATACACAAACATCGTCGGTGTCCATTATCCAAAGGCGAGTGTTGTCGGCGCGTTTTCGTATTTCTCTGTGCGTCGTCTCGACACGTACAGGGGAAATCGAGGCCTCGACCAATCTCTTACCTGCGTGTTTCGCGAATAGGTGGGCGTGGCCAATCCGACGGTGCGATTGTTCGTGGAAGACTTGGACAAGTTGTCGGACAATTCGGAAACGCCGAGTCCCGTGGCCGTCGAACCGCCGACGGAAATGACGTGCGTGTTTACTAAACGTTCGTTTTGCGCGTTACGCAATCGAACCGGTTTTTATTAGTTCGTAAAAAATGTGTTTCGATTAATCCGACCGTTGCGTCGATTAGTCCGACCTAAGCGAAACGGCCGTAGCCATAACACGGAATCCCCGTCGACCGTATAAAACTCCGTTCGAACGCGGCCACGTGTTATATATATATATACACATCTATTTAGTTTTTATCGAAACTCGCGAATTTCAACGCGGTCGGCGTTTTTAAACGGTTTTAATTTTTTTATTCGAAACGGTCGCGCGACGTTACGCCCGTACGTTCGCTCGACTCTTTCCGCGTATAATACATTCGGTCGTTCGCGGCGCCTGAAACGTACCGCGGTTAGGGAACTAAATGTACGTATCGCGGCGCTCCGTTTGTCCAAACGGTTTTCGTTTGGGTCGCGAGGGACGTGTTCGATACGGCGATCGATTTTTTTAATGTGAGGGAGGGGACGCCCGTTTTCCGGCTGATCCCGTGCGTGCGATCGCGGTAAAACGTCGGTTAATTTGTCGGGCCGTTTGATTTTTGCAGCAGTGTCAGCGCGGACATCATTTTGAACACCGTCGTGTGGTCGGACGATACGAATTTATTCGTGATGTGGATGAACCGAGTACAGAACGAGTCCAGTTTGGTTCGTTATTCGGTCACCGAGAACACCGCCGAAAGCAAAAACGTGAGTCCGAATCGGAGCGTTTACGTGGCGTCGGTGTTGCGAAATGTTCTCCGTCGTATACATTATCCGTAATCGTTCGCGTATATACACCGCGACGTTTTTCGTGTACGATACGAGAAAACAGTGACGTTACCTATTCGCGACGACGATAATAATCGCGTAAATCAGAAACTGGGAATATGCGTATTTAGGCCGCGGCGGACAGTTGTCGCCCTCGTTATAATAATTATAGCCCGTAACGCGTACGGGACGACGTCGCGCGTACATTATGCCGCTAATCTTATTCGAAAATCGACGACGGATTTCCGTCTCGAGAACGAATGTCCGACAAAGTAAACGGGTAACGTATTCGTGTAGACCAAATGTGCGCAAGGGTACGCGACGAAAAACTACGGTATAATCGAACGGTATTCGCCGGCAATTGATTGTGCGCGCCGCGTGTATTTTGAAAATCGGGCAAACTGGAAAAGTATTCGCCGAATACGTATATCGGAATGGCGCGTGAATAGAAAACGTGTTTCGTAGGTTCATTTCTCGCAACGAACGTTTGATTATCGGGCCGCGTGTTTCGACACGCTCTGGACGTAACCACTACACACGAGCGTCTCGTCAATCCGTCGTACGCGCGTAAACGACGGCGTATATTAATTGTAGTCGGCTTTTCTCCCGGTCAGGTGGTCACGTTCCGCCAACCCGGCGGCTGGTTGGATTTCACGCAAACGCCGTTGATCGGCGCCGAACACCGTCTGGCCGTAATATACCCGACGAAACAGCCCGACAACGACGGCGATTATTTCAAGCACGTGGTCGTCGTGGAACCCGACGGCCAACTCACGGCAGTGACCAGCGGCAATTTCGAAGTCGTCGAGCTATTGAAATGGGACGTCGCATCGAACCATATGTAACGACCACCACCGCCCTCTCTGTTATGTTATCGTTGTCGTCGGAGCTACGCGCGCAATCGAAAAATCCGCCCGCGGAATTTCGTTAATCGTCCCGGTACGTCGGGTTAAAAAGCGACTCGTATTTTTCGGGTTAACTTAAACGCCGAAACGTCCCTTTTAAAATCTTCGTGTTAAAAACGCCAACGATATACGTAAAATTATTGTTGTCGCCCCGTTCGTTAATCTACGACGTTACCGAATATCGGTACCTAGTTTTCGATAAAAAAAAAAGGAATCGATTTGTAACCCGCCAGATCGGCGTATTTTACGCGCGTTTCGCCGATCGCGTCCTTTTGATATTCCGTGGCTCCGACGGATATGATCTGACTATGACCTTAGTAATTAGGCGACGTCGCGACGCCCTTTATCGTCATCGTTCGTAATAATACGTACGAATTTAGATACTATTTGGCCAACACGGAACAAAACCCCGAAGAGCAATACCTGTACCGGACGGCGGTCAAAAACGGAAGCGTACCGGAATGTTTGTCGTGCAAGACGGTCTGCAAACATCACAAAGCGGACATGAGCGCGGCAAATGGCCACTACGCGCTGATATGTTGCGGGCCGAACGTGCCGGAAATCGGGATATTCAAAACGGTACGCGTTTCGAACGACGACGGGAACAGTTCCAATCACGGGGCCGCCCGTGTTTCCGCGTGTTTCGATCGAGCGCCGTTAGTACTTCGTCTGCGTCGAACGCCGGTGGTCGTATTAATAAAACGGACTTAATAAAAACGCGACTGTTTCGTTCGCGCCAAACGAAACGGTAGCCGGTACGAAACTCTCGTCCCGTCATTTAAATCGGAAACGTCCAATTCGTTTCTTCTAGTCAACTTCGCTAAGAATTCCGCCTCGAGGATCTAAGACGAATTCGTTCGCGAATCGCGCCGTATTTATTATCTCGTTACTCTATAGTTTACGAAATTACCGTTTCGACGGGGAAAGGGCTACGCCCTCGTGAATAGTACGCGAATAGTTCCGTAAGTGCGACGTGTTTGAAACGACGTTGACGAACTCCGTCGTTCGGTTATACGAATAATAATAGATCGCGACGAAAAACCCGCGGGTCCGGAATCGAACGTTACGAAACACGTGCCCCCGTTCCGTTGGCGCGTAATAATTCGAAGATCGGTAACGAAATTCTGTAACCGTATTGTCCAACGGTGATGAGAAAACGCGAACTTCGGACATTTGTTGACGGTAAAAACGCCCGATCCTCGAGTCTCGCGGAAATAAAAACGAATTTTTCGGTAAATAAACAGCCCCGTCGGTTTCGTGATTTTCGATCGGCGTCCTATCCGATTTGTAACCGCCGGTAAACGATTCGTCGCGAACGCGATTTCGGGAAAAAGTATTTTCTCGGCGTCCCCCCGAAACCGTGTCGGGCGCGGAAAATAAAACGTTCGTATTTTGTTGTTGTTGTTCGGTGGTACTCCTGAAGGCTGGCGGCGCCAAGGTTCTGGACTGGGAGACGAACGCTAGACTCAAAGAGTTATTGGCTCCCGTCACTCTTCCCCGGGTATTGTTCATCGACGTACCGATAGCCGGCACCGGTTTCAAAGCTCGCGTCCGACTGATTTTGCCACCGTCCGTCGACGAAAACGCCGACGTCAAATATCCCATGCTGGTCAACACGTAAGTGGCCCGGTCGAGTTGTGACAAGATGTTTTCCATCTCGCGAAGTCGGTCCGATTTTTCGTTTTTGTCGTCCGTCAATGATCGAACGAGCGAATAACGTGTTCGAATTTTCGGGAACGAAAATGTTATTAGACGAGACCGTGCGTCTTACGTTCGTCAGACTTAAACACCGTTAGACGAACGTAATTTAGACGTTATTGGAGAACGCGCGTAATTAATTCGATTTCAGTTTCGAACGTACGAATGCCGCCCGATCGCCGAGCCGTTTACGACGTAATATACCAGGGAAGTTTTTTGACATTCTTTTCGGTGTCGAATATCGAAAGTCGTCGAGTTATTCGTGACCTGTAGGGGCGAGGGGGACTAGATCATAAAAAAATCGTAAAACCTCACCGACCAGCGCGCCGTTAAAATACGAGATTCATTTTATACATAGAAATAATCGTATATGGAAATTTCGCTCCACTAACGCGACTATATTACGAGGCATTCGTTTACTAGTTCAATATAAATAACACGTACGTTTACTATTTTTACGAAATTCGAGACGAATCTGTCGTTCCGGTGTAACTTTCGAACGTAACCCGAGCACCGTAATATATATATATACCTGTCCGTAACGACAATTAATCGAGAGAGCTTACCGACCACCGTATTTATATTACCGTATTTTATTATATCGCGTGATGGCCGTTCGATTCAGTTACGCCGGGCCCGGATCGAATTTGGCGCTGAATAAGTTTTCGTTAGAATGGAACACGTACTTCAGTTCGAGCAAGAACGTCGTCGTGGCGCAAATCGACGGTCGCGGCACCGGTAGGAGAGGCAACCGAAACCTGTTCGCCAACTACAGGAAGCTGGGCACGTACGAAATCGAGGACCAGATACACGTGGCGAGGTAAAACCGATCACGTTCGTTACGTTTCGGTAAAATCGAAAAATAATCGTTCACGGTCGCGGCGTTTCGTCGTTTTTCTGATAGTAGACAATATATATATAGACACGTCGCTCTATTCTCTACGCGTATAAGTGAACTAATCGGTTTTCAAATACGTACGGTTCGTTTACAGTTATCTGCAGGATCAATTTTCGTTCGTCGACAGATCGAAAACGGCCATTTGGGGATGGAGTTACGGCGGTTACGCGACCGGCATGGTCCTGACCAAGGACGACGGTAACGTGTTCAAGTGCGGATTGTCCGTGGCGCCCGTCACCGACTGGATATATTACGGTGAGTCGATCGTTTACGCGGCCGCCGGTGTGGTGGATGGGACGAGGGGACAGACAGACCATTTCTAACGGCGGAAATTCAGGCGCGTTTCGTTCAAGCGCGGATTACGAATGGCCCGAGACGGTTCGTCCGTTCGAACCACTAACGTCCCCACCCCCCACCCCGGCGTCGATCGCCGCGGCCAATTTCCGAAACCTTCGGGGGAATGTCGCGTCTCGTACAAATTCGTATGTACCGCCCGGAAAAAACCGGCCGTCGTTTTCTGCCGACAAACGATAACGAACGTCACGCGGTACGTCTCGATCCATTTCCGAAACCGTACGAACGACGTCCGGGGAACCGATTTTTCCTGTGACCTAAACCGGCCAAAGTTTTACGCCCGAGCTTCCAGGCGATCGACTCCGCGCCCAGTAATCGTTTATCGACATTACAACTAAGCCCAATACACGGTGTGTGTTTTAGACACGATTTACACCGAACGCTACATGAGTTTGCTCGGTGACAACACGGCGAACTACCGAAACGCCAGTCTGCTGATGTACGCGGAGAAAATGCGCGACAAGAACTACATGGTCATACACGGCACGTACGACGACAACGTGCATTATCAACAGTCCATGATGTTGTCCTACGAACTGGAACGGCGAGTTATACTGTTCAGGCAGCAAGTGAGTTACGTACGAGTACGGAGCGTCGCGTATTTTCGCGTTTTCGAAATTATATACGTACGTTTTTTAGTTGAGGATTCCCTCAACGCGCCAATACGTTAAAAGACGAATTGGGTTAGGTTTTCTAACCGTTCGGCACTCGATCGGTCCCGAATTGTCGTCGAACTTTTTACGCCCATAATATAAACGAAATATTCCGTTATGTTTTGAACACGCCTCGTATTTTAGTACTCCGCGTAATAGCCGCGCGGACCATCTACGACGACAGTCGTGACTACGATATCGACCAATTCACTAACCAATCGGTCCGGTGTTCGATAGCGTTTCTCCGGTGATCGTTTGGACGGGCGAGCGCGCGGTACGTTCGTATTCCGAAAACGGCCGAATAGTTTAATTATTAAACGGCGAACATGAGAACGTCCGACTAAACATAACCCAACGACGGCCCGAACTTACGGAATCTTCGTATTTCGAGTTTCATACCGTCCGTCCACTGTCCCTTCTCGCGCGAAATCTAGCAGCCGTACCGACTCACATTGAACCGGCACCTCTAGTTCTCGCCGTTCTTTCCGGTCGTTCGTCCACTCCCCACGATCCCTTCTCTAACAGCCGCGTCACCCCCCCCCCTCGTTGCGTACGTAATTTCCGCGTTAAACCGGATAGATTTTTATTCCTTGGCAATTCGCCCGTCTTCGAAATTATACGGCAACGACAGTATATGTCCGCCCGAACGCGCATCGCGCGTATAAGAAAATTATATTTATACAAAACGCCGTCGGGTCGTCAATCGACCGTGCCCCGCGTAACGTGTACGATTATTTACGTTTTGCAGAGCTATCCGGACGAATCGCACGGACTGTTGAGCGTCCGAAACCACGTGTACCAAACAATCAGCTCGTTTTTGTTGGATTGTTTCCATAACAGGATGTGATCACTCGTAACGATATTGCCGCCGTTTTTCCGTTTTCGACGTTCACCGTTGTTTCGTTCGCCACCGTCGTCGTCGTCGTATAAGAAATATCCCGGCTGGTATAGCGCGCGAACACTGCGACGGGATGTGGAAAATGTGAAAACGAAAAATCGCCGAGTGGCCGTCGCCAACAGTTAAGCGAGCAGTCTCGAACGGGCGGCGTTATCGTAATTGTTGGTTTTTTTATAATAAACGCACGAACCGAATATCGTTTTGTTTCTCGTCATTTCGTACTCGAACGTAACGCGAATTTCGAAAAGTCGCCGAAATTCGTACTTACGGTATCCGTCGCGGTAACGGCCGTGTTCGCACGCTCGGTAATTGAATCGTACGGTTCTTTTGGTCGTACAGACCGAATCGAGCCGTTTCTAGTTTCGTGGACAAAATACGTCAACGTCACGGCCACACGTTAACAAAAATTTCCCCGAACAAAACTTGAAACTGTAGCGGCACGGGTGTTCCGTTGGTGTATAACCTACGAAGTACTATTTCTTTTTTTTTTTACGTTACCGGCAATACACTCGCTGGCCCGAAACGCCTGAAGGCGCGGTACTTCGCAGACCAGTTCGAGACGCCGTCGTTTATCGAAAAACAATATTTACCAAAACGATCGTCCTTAATGAGAAAGGCACATTAGGTACCGGTACCGTTGCCTTATGCCGTTCAGGCTCCACCTATCGGCCAAGTCCGATTTGGAAAATTAACTTTACGCCGCCCGGCACAACGAAAAGAAACCCCCAGGACCGTCCCGAAAACGCCACTCTACGTTAACGACACGCCCGATGGAAGGTATCGTATCCGAAAATAAACAGCAAAAACCTCTTCTACCGAAAACTCCGTGACCCGTTACCGAACGTATCGCTCAAATTGGTCGCGCATCACTCGACTACACCCAACCACTACCTTTTTTCTTGTTTTTACGTTATCGGCAATACCCTCGCCGGCCCGAAATGCCTAAAAGCAATACTTTGAACTAGTCAGTCGCCATCGTTTATCGAAAAACGATATTTACAAAAACGATCGTTCTTAATAAGAAGAACCGAGCGACGTGAGCTATTCCCACGTTGTTTTACTTCATCGTACGTCGAATCTAATTTACGATAATTCTTAACAACTAAAACGCTTCTTAAGAACTATCGCGTGAATGGTGCGGGGTGACGGGACGATCCCCTGTCTCGGGGTAGCCATTAACATTTGCCTGTAGATAACTTAAGGTAACACGTGAGTGAAGCGGAATCAGGACAATCCCCTGGGACGGCACCACTTACGTCGTCCTTTACAAAATTAAAAAAAAAACATAAAAACGATCCTTCTTCCTGCGGCCACGACGATCGGTTTACTACCCCTACGAAGGCTTTACGTACAATTACGCGAGCCCGAGGGGGGGGGGAGTAGGATTCACGACGGACCGGTAAATTCGCTCGGGACGGTCGCGAAAATGGTTACGCGTCCGAACTTGACGAACGGAAACACGGCTCTGCCAGACGACCCGTTGTTACGCGACGAGTTTTTTCCATTAGTCGCCCGTGCCGTCGTACCGAAAAGTTCGCGCGTCGTTTTTGGTAAGCGCCATCGTCGAAGGGTAAATCGTTACGAGTTTATCGCCTCTGGGAGTGGAGGAGGGGCACGCTGTTTCGTTTCGAAACGACCCGACTACCAGCGGATCCGAGTGAACGACGACGGTGAAAAACGCGTGTATACGTAAAACAGTGGTCGCGTTCGGAGACGTAAAGGTGTAGGTAACCCTCGGAACTGAACTGCGGCGTAGCGTACTTAGACCTGAATTTCGGGGGGGTTACTTTTTAAATAAATAAATCGGACGACGCTGACGAAACAACACACGTTATAAACTTCAATAGATTATTCGTTTTTAACGTTATATTATAACGTGTATAGAAGTTTAAAAATATTTTAGTTTTTCGTTATTATTGACTAAACGTCTGGTAAGAAATTAATTTTTCCTAAAAATGTTCGGTGGAGATTGTTCTCCAAACCCTCCCCCCCTACACATTCACCCTGTTAGTACGTCACTAGCGGGGCGCGTACGTTTCGCAAATCTAAACGGCGGAAGTGTGTGTGTATGTGTGTGTGTAGGAGGCAGCGCACGAAGGAAATTTCGTACGATCGTCGGGCGAAAATAATACGCCTTCGTATCGTTTGTGGTTACGTCGTCCCGATTTATCAATTCGGCCGTATCGGGCGAAACGGATGCGAAACACGATCAAAGGATACGCGTCGGTCGCCGTTTTCGTTTCCCTTTTTCTGTTGCCGGAACGCCGGGCGTGTTTACCGTAACATCGAAAATAGTTCGCGACCAACGACGGTAGCGGTGAACGTTTCGATTCGTACGCGTTCGAATTGGCGAAATAAATCGTCGTTACGACGTCGGATTACGTATAAATATCGTCGTCTTATCCCGAAAACAAAAACAACGCGGCTCGACAATCCGAAATTATGACCTCGACATGGAACGCGCGAGAGCTGACGCGATCCGTTTCGATACTCGGACGTTAGTTCGATCGATTGTCCAAAGATAAGAAATCGATTCGTTCGGCCGACCGACAGCTATTCTAACGTTTGGCGGGCCCGTTAGCGTACCGAATCTCAATTCGGGTGGTCGTAACGGAAACGTTTCGTCGTCGTATTGTCCCTGACGCGAATCCGAGGGACGACGAATCGGACGATCGTTTCTCGGAGAGACCGCGATTCGTGTCGTTTGGTGTCGGCGAAAGAACGAAACCGAACGCGGACGACGGAATTGGCCTTCGCCGTGTGTGTGTGTGTGGTGCGAAAACAACAACTGGGCCGCGAAAACAACCGGTTGGATTAAACGACGAATGGCAAACATCATCCGTAATATACACACACGGGCGTAAATAACGAACCCGTCAATAACGCGTCGGCCATAACGGCGCGCTCGCGAAGTTCGAAACGGGCGGCCGCCATTGACGGTGAACACCTGCGCACACACACACACACACACGCGTTGCGGACGGCCGGGACAATTGTTTTCGTACGTTCGTTCGCGATCGATTCATCCGGCGGCCCGTCAAATATTGACATTTTTCGCGCGTTCGACGACGTCGAAACTGTGTGTCGTCGTACCGAACGGTACGCGCGGTTCTCCCCTCCGGTTTTCCAAACGCCGCCGGGTAAACGGCCCATCGTCGGACGAAGTGGTGCGGCCGATTTTTCCACCGTTTCCGACGACGGGTCGGTGCTGTGTGTATGTGTGTGGGGAAGGCTTAGAGAGACTCTTTCCCCGGTCACTTGGCGAATACGAACGAGCGTTTTACGTGTAAGAAAATCGTGTACGATTCGAAAACCTTCGCGTAACAACTGTTGTAAAACGGAATCGTGTCGTACTACGCGACATTTTCGCCGTTCCGATACCGTCGACATTAATATGGCCACCGTAACGTAGTCGGACGTGTATTTCGTCGTCACTTAAGTTCGGAAATTTTTTTTATTCAAATACTTCGCCAAAAACCGCGGCAATTCCGGTCGATTGCTTTACGTCCGTAGCCCGATTTGAGACGACCATACGACGGAGCCCGGCGACAAAAACCGCGTAATGTACGGTGAAAATGGCGCGAAGTTTAACGGACGTTCACCAGCGACCGTTCCGTTCAGCCGGTCGGACGACCGTTTAAACGGAATTCTCGCGAACGTCTTATTATTCCGAGACGACTTTTGCGTCCGATCGCCGTTCGCCATCCCTACCGTTAGGTTATAGACTCGTCCACGCACCTCCCTATTACTTATTCCGTCCATCCGGCTTACTTCTAACAGCCTCCTATCACGCCACGTTTTACCGATCATTCTTCCGCCGATATTGTCGCAAGTCTCGCGCACCCGTTCAGAGAGAGAGAGAGAGAGAGCCGTCTTTTTTCCTAATTCAAAGGCGAACGCTGTTCGAAGTAAATGTTTCCTCGCCGTTAAAAAATAACTATTTCGGCTCGGCCAATAGCGTTTTACTATTTCGTTTTCATTACGTCTATTTTCACTTATCGCTACGTACACTTGTATTTTTCGCGTACCTTCGTTTACCGCGCGTTTATTTTCGTTCTCATCGTCGTCGCGTGAAATCCTTCGCCTCGCTTTCGCCGAATCTGTATGTCGTCGGCGAATCGTTCTCCGACCATTAATCATCGAATCGGACACGTTTTTTTCGTTGTCCTTTCCGCTCCTCGGATATACGCGTTGGATACGTGTACCGGAAAAAGCGACGCCGGACTCCTGGGACGGTAAAGAAGGTTCGTGTCGCGTACTCGATTACTACGTGCGCGGGTGCCGATCGATTCGGGGGACTTTAGCGCGAAGGTACCGCCGTCGAGTCGCGGAATAACGCGCGCACATACGCACGCGCGAGATAGGGTGACTGCCGTTGGCCTCGCCGTCCACACAATATACGGTAACGACGGAAAGAAAAAACGTATTCGACGCGCTAGACGTATTTAGGTCAAAGGAAATAAAGAAAAACCGTCGTGGACGTGGGCCGTTTTGTCGTTCGAATACGATACGCGCGTTATCGGTGGTGCTGCCGGCGCGCTCGTTGTCGCCCGTGAAACAACATCGACACGATGACGGAGGGAACGGTTATTATTCGTCCGCGTAGACGCGTATGGCGTTATTGGCGTGTCGCGGACGGAGGACCCGACGGTGTAGTCGGCTCGCTGGGCAAAAACACGGCGGCCGCACACCCGTCCAACATTCTCGTCAGTAGAGTATCCCGTATAGTAGGGACGCGCTCTCAGAACGTGACGACGATCGCTAATTAAGCCCGCCGACAATGTACAAAGGTACGCGTGTCCATGTACACCCTTGGTGGAGAGAATCCGCGAAAAATCCGACGCGAATCCCCACATGACCAATAGTTAAAACACGAAAGGGTCCGGTACTAACGGATGAACTTGACGACGGTGTATCGTAGCTGTCCCGTGTGCGCGTGTTGGGCGAGTGGCTGGGAAACTTGACTTCGGTGCCAACATCCGGCTGGGAAGTATTCCTCTGGGTCCTTGTCGCGGGCGCCGTTCTACGATATTCGCCGTGGCCGGTTGAATCCGTCCCCCATTTGCCGATCGGCGTGTCGTTCGTAACGATCGGATGGACGACGCGCCGCCGATTTCACCGACCGTAGTACACGCGGAGGAACTTGAACGGGCGTGTGACACGAAACGCGATGGCGAAACGACAAAAACGGTCGCCGCGAACACTGAGCGACTCTATTACGTTTTCAAGTGTAAGAACGCGGCGGACGAAAAAAACAATCGGATCACGTGTGTCCCTGTCCACCACCCGTTGCCGTGTACGACATTTATTGTACTCCGCGTAATAATAGCCGCGCGGATCTATGCCGACAAAATGTGATCGCGACGATATTTCTCCATTACCCGACACGAACGTACCCGCCCGGACCCGACGATAACGTCGGATATCGCGAACATATAACAGCCCACGCTTTAGACACTAGCGGGACAACAACTATCGGCGAAGCGACCAAAAAAAAAAAGCCGTACCGACGGCCACCAAAAGCCAACGATTCCGAACGCATATTAGGTACCACTGCCTTATGCCGGTCAGGCTCTACCGAACGGCCTCGTCCGATTTGGAAAAAGAACTTTATGCCACCCGGCACAACGAAAAAAAACCCCCAGGACCGTCCCGAAAACGTAACTCTACGTTGACGACACGCCCGATGGAAGGTTTCCATACGGAACCTTATCCGAAAATAAACAGCAAAAACCTCTTCTACAAAAAACTCCGCGTCCCGTTACCGAACGTATCGCCCAAATTGGTCGCGCAACACTCGACTACACCCAACCACTACCTATTTTCTTGTTTTTACGTTATCGGCAATACCCTCGCCGGCCCGGAATGCCTAAAAATTTTACACTAGTCGGTCGCCGTCGTTTATCGAAAAACGATATTTACAAAAACGATCGTCCTTAATGAGAAAGGCCGAGCAACGTGAGCTATCCCCACGCTGTTTTACTACATTTCCCCATCCCCGTACGTCAAATCTAATTTACGATAATTCTTAACAACTAAAACGCTTCTGAAGAACTATCGCGTAAATGGTGCGCGCGGTAACGGGACAATCACTCGCCACGGGGCACCCATTTACATCTTCCTTTAGATAACTTAAGGTAACACGTGAGTGGAGCGGAATCTATACAGCCCCCTCCACCCAAGACGGCACCACTACACGATACTTTACAAAGATAAAAAGAAACCGATCTTGTTCGTCGACTTAGCCGCCGCTATCTCCTCCTCCTGCGGCCACGACGACGCGACGCCGTTGTCACGCCAAGAGCTTACCTCTGCCCTTAGGCCACTTCCTACGACATCAACACCGTATCGGTGAATTGGACGACGACGACGACGACGCGCTCGATCAGATCGCCCCGGCCCCAACGAACTACCGAGTACCGTTCACGGTCAATGTTATGGCGCTGTCTTTCTCACCGCTGCCCGACCCGGGCCCAACCATTACCTTCCTTATCCGAATTAAACACTCTATATTACGCAACTTGTACCGGGCTAAATAAGTTCGCGGGCCATCCTCCCCCGCCGCCGACGGTTCCCTCCGCATCCGTGACCCGAAATACCTTTTTTATTCGACCTACGTTGTTTACGTTCGATATTCGCCCACGACCTAATTTATTTTTACGTAAAACTCTTCTTCTTCCTCGCCATACTCTCCCAGCTGTCTGTGGTCGGCCACCTTGTGGCCACTTCAACCTCCACCCGATCACCTGTGTCATTCACGCGCACAACCGCCCGGCAATTCTCTCGTATCACGTTCGATCGCTTCTTCTTTTTCGGTATTCTCTATCCACGCTCGATTCCGTAACCGTTCGTACCGTTTCCGAATATTTTTATAAAAAAAAAAAATCGTTCGTGAAATTCCAACAAAACCGGCGTGTACGATAAAATGTCGGCGTTTCGAAATTATTACATCGTTTTTACGACACCCTCCTAAATACGAATGTACCCCCCCCCCCAAGGTTAGAGGATGGAAATGTGAAAAAAGCGCCGGAAATTGTCGTACGGCAAAAGTGTACCACTCGCCGCCCAATCGGTTTTCGCGGTCGACGCGCGCTCGATCGTCATCGGCGGCCACGGGAACCACCGAAACGTCGCGTCGTCGAACACGCGACGACCAGCCGCCCCGTAGTAGTTAGTAGTAGCAGTAGTAGTAGCGAGTGTACACGGCGCGGTCTCACACGCGAGCCCCCCTCGACGTTATTGTACTCGACAGATTGTCCCGACGGGATGATGACGTTCGCGCCGACCACGGCCGTGACGATCGGCGTATTGCTGCTGTGGACGACGTGCGCCTCCGTCGGCGTGAGTAACGGCCATTGTTCGGGGAGTAGTAGTGTATTATTTAGTCTACCATCTCGCGGGGTTAGGTGGAAGGATCTCAGACGGGTCAGGTGGGTACGGCGGACCGTGTCCGTACGGAAAGCGCGACTGGGCGCGTTCGTCGGACTCGACCCGTCGTCGGAGAAAGTGCGGGAACACAAACGGAGACGTTTCGAAAAAACAAGTATTCGCGCGTACGACGACCACTGTGCCGCGTGTCGGACGAGTACCAACCGTCCGGTGATCACGCTATTTATTTCGCGTTTCGATTACCCAATTTTCGGGCACGTATAACGTGTACGACGTAAGGGACTAACTGTGTCAGCGACTGTCGGCCCTTCGGTCGGTGTACCGAACGCGCTTATGCGTACGTTTTTCGCCTAGTGTCTCCCGAACGCTTCGGTCCCGCGTGCCTCGCCGGGAGACCTTTTTCCGTATTCGCGCGTTACCTCCTACAGAAAAGAGTCTCGTTTCCACTGGCCGGGCCAACGGTCGTCCGCTTTCGCGCCCGCGTACGTTTACGAACGACATTTCGCCCGGTAACGAATTTCGCAAAACACCGGCGACGCATCGATTTTGATTTGAAACCAAACGGGCAGACGGCGCCTATGCATACATATATACGCTCTTAAAATCACGTCGTCGACGCCAACGTATCGTCGGCAGGTTTCAAATTCGAAATTCTTCATTTCGGCGCGGCGTATCGAGGGCGCCGTTACCGAAAGTTCGTCGGCGATTTCGAATCGATAACGTAGCGCGCGGGCTGGCCGGTAAAATATTCCGCGTGGAACTCAGCCGTCCCGACAATACGTCGACAAAACCCACCGCGATTTACCGGCCGGCCGTTTATTATTTCGTCCACTATCGCGCTGTCGACGATTTTACCGCTGTTGTTCCGTCCTAGGCGTGACGGATACGGGAACGAACACGTCGGCCATAATCGTTTCCGCGCGGCACGTGATCTTCCGAATACGTCGCTTTAACGGACAGGGGACACGATTACGGTCCGGCAACCCATAAACAGTACTACTACCAGACGTTCGTAGGCGTACCGAACGGTTTCGTTCAACGACGAAACGTCGTCTACGAAAACGAAGGGCCGAAAGTGCGCGGATTATCTCTCGCCCGTCCGGTCCACAGACACGGTGGTCTGTCAATCCCTCTCGGGTATACGCCCGTTCGTTTTTTATTATCGGCGTCGGTCGCCAGCTCACCCGGACACCTCTCACCGCCACGTTTCTCCCGTCGTCGATTGAAAAAACGTTAATACCGTTCGTTTATTCGGTGTTTTCAAACGCGCGCGGCGATAAACGTCCCGGAGACGCGATCGTCGGCTTATACTTGTTGGGGGCACACGGGATCTGGTTAGTGATTCGCAAATATAACGTTTCGGTATTTGGCGGGGCACCGTGCGTAGTCGGCGCAAGCCAAGGACCTAGCCGACGGCCCGAACAACCATCGCCGGGACCATCACGATCACACGCGAACGCGGAGCGCTACGCGCCAACACCGGCGGACCGAACGCCTGACGGCGGACATGCCGACGGCGACGCTGACCGTCGGCACTGAGCGGACCGGGACCGACAACGGCGGCGTGCTGAACGATTACCCGGCGCGGAGGCCGACCAGCACGTTGGCCAGTCTGATGAACACCGGTATGAACGCCGTGAAGACGGGCATGGACGCCATACAGAGCATGTCGTCCAGGGTGTTCCGGACGATCAGACCGCGGCGGTACTCGGACACCAGCAACGACGGTGGTGGTGGTAGAAAACGGTCGGTGCCGGTCGCCAGACGATGGTCGCCGGACACCAGTATCATCCGGTCCGTGAGCAAGTCCCTGGTCAACGCGGTCGATACCGGGATCGCGGGCGTCAAACAGGCGACCGACCTCGGCGTGTTGTTGGGCAACATCGGCCGGCTAAAACTCATGTCCGGGCTGAACGGCAAGAACGGCAATCGGGAGATCGTCGAGTTACTCGTCAAATACGTCGGTACGTAGCGCGACGGGAATTAGGGACCGGGTAAAGTCATTTTCGTTGAGGGGAGGACACCGCCGTCCGGGTTAGGTTACCCGGCGTGAGGCCGAACCGGTGTCGTATGGCGCACTAGTATTGCCGGACGGCCCGGCGGCGTCGTTAATGATTATCGGAAATGTCTCCGTTGTTGTCGAGCGTGGAGTGACGGGACGTTTCGCCGTAAAACACCCTGGGCGGTCGGTCCCCGGACGTTTCGCTACGTCGTTTCGAACAAATCGCGCGGAATACTCCTTCGTTTCGCGCGTCTCGGGCTCGTGTTTTTCGACGGCGAATATTTCACCACCACCACCACCGCCGCGTCACGGTTACGCGTCGAATCCGACCGCGACCGCCGCCACTCGGGTACCCGACGCAAACACGACGAACGCGCACGTGCGCAAATACCCCCCCCTCCCGCGAGATTACGATTATTCGAATATAAAACAAACGAAACATCGCGACGTCATATTACCGTTCCCGTACACCGCCCCTCCCCCCAATACCGATTGTAGTTTTTTTTTTTGGGGGAAACCGTTTTTTTTTTTGTTTCGTAAACGACTACAAGCCCGACTACTTTGGCCACCTATGGGACGGGCGACCGTCACTCGATGACACACATTGCGACACAACACAGCATGGAGGTGAAGGTCGCCCAACTAACCCGTGGCCGAAATCCATGGAACGGAACCGGCGGGATTGTTGTTATTATTTAAAGAAAAAGGGACAAACAAAACGAAATAAAATATATACGTTATTAATGCCGTTTTACTACCCCGGCGTTACAACAATACGAGGAGAAATAAACGTAATCATTAAACGACGTTGAAAAGATACGTTACCCAAGGTCACGCGGACGTACGAACACTATTCTCTGCATACCGCCGAAATTACTCCGTGCCTATCGATGAGGGGGACAAGGGACTTATGGGATAGAAAAACGGATTACATTTATGAACATTTGATAGAATATATAAAACGATTTATAGAGAAACGCTTCTTTTGTCCGTAGTTGAGGAAAAAATGACACGTACGATTTAACGGCACAGACCTTATCAGCGATAAATAACCATAATCTCGGGTCAACGGGAACAAAGTGGCGGGTAAATTGAACGTCGTAAACTGCCGGTGGGGGGGAGAGAGAAGGAAGAGGGACGGATCTCGTTGGCGAGTTATATTATTAGTCCCCAACTCCGGTAACGGTTAGTGTACTCGAACGACCA
Source organism: Geopemphigus sp. TES_GeoC_2020 (assembly GCA_025469175.1). Lineage (NCBI taxonomy): Eukaryota > Metazoa > Arthropoda > Insecta > Hemiptera > Aphididae > Geopemphigus > Geopemphigus sp. TES_GeoC_2020. Next base: position 20,047 of record JAIPRN010002174.1, read on the forward strand.
CGGTCGGGTCAACCGAACCGCCGGTCGTCCCGATACCGATTATTTAGTGGAAGACAGGGGCGGAATGGGATGGTTTTTGTCTCGTTAACGGCTAAAACCACGAGAGTTGGCCCCGCTTGGGGGGCGACCGTCACTCCTACCCCGGTAACGGTTAGTGGTGGTAGGGAGGGGAGGGCCCGCGTAACCAAGCCGGCGTAACAACCGCGCGCTTACGTTTGTTCTCGTCCATTTTCGGTTCGCGGGCGCTCGCAGCGTCCCGGTTCGACTCGGGAAGCCAATCGGACCCGGCCAAGCAGTTCGTCGGGGACGCGGGCGTGGTGTCCACGTTCTTGGCCACGGACGACGAGACGACCAAAGCGATATCCACGGTAATGGCCCGGCTGATGGACGAACCGGCCGTGACGGCGGCTGCGGTACGTCTGGCCATCACAGCCGTACAGGGCACACCGTCCACGGAATGCCTGCTGGACCGTCTGCCGTTGTCGGCGAAGGACGTGCGCACGCTGTTCGACGTGTTCGTCGGCGACCGCGGCCAGCAAATGATGAAGATGGTCGCCGGCATGCTGTCGGAGCTCACCACCGGGCCGGACACCAAAGAGTTTTTGGAAGCGCTGGTCGGCATGGCCGGCATGTTTTACAGGTACGTGCCGCGTTGTTCCTCCGATTAATTTATTTAAATTATTACCCCCTCCTTTCCCGTCCCGAAATTCAGGTTTAAGTACGCCACCGGGTCACGCGACCCGTTTCGGCCTTTTCTGCATTTCCGTACGAACATCCGTTTTCCGAAAAACGAAATGTTCTCGGCCGTCGAATTCGTTATTTCTATTCGGTCCGTTAATAACCGTAATCCTCCAGTGGCGGGGAGACCGTACGCGAGCTACGGCGGCGGCGGTGAACAAATACGTCGGACGACCGGCGTAATGTCGAAAATGGATAATTTATCTATGTGGCGTTCGTTCGGGGCGCTCCGCGGACGCACGACGATATTCGTCGTAAACACGGCCGCGAGGGTGGATTAATGGCGAGGGGAAACCCCGCCGACGATTTAAAAAAAATAATAATAATTTCGTCGCGAGACGTATATTTTTTGTCCCGATAATAACGAACAACTAAAATATGTTTTAACTTCGATACGCGTTTAATAAAACCGAACAATCTATTCGAGTTTATCGTGATACGTCTCGTTTCGTTAGGGTCGAATTTATTAAAAAAACCCTCCCCTTCGAAATTCGCCAAATCAAGTACGCCACTGGTGGGCGCCCTGTAACGGAACGTTCCTTAAACACGCGAAATACGACGAGCGGGTATGTATTCGTATTGTTCGTCCGTTTTAGCGGCGCGGACGGCAAGGAGGAGGACAAGTTGGACAAACCGACGACGTCCGTTTTTGGGGCGCTGAAAAACGTTTTCACCGGCGGCGGCATGAACGACGACGACGATGACGACGACGACGACGAATCGTTTCTGCCACCGGACGAGCAGTCCATGAAGAAGTGGAAGGAGGCCTCGGACAAATCGTCCGGCGGCATTTCGAAGAACAAAAGTCGGTTTAGTCGCTTCGACGACAAGTCTGCGTCGGGTTCGGCGTCTCGGAGCGGGAAACGCGGCGACACCTGAAACAAGCGAAAATCGACGGCCGAATTCGATTCGGACGAAACCGACGGATTCCGAAGGATGGTACCGACCGTTAGGCGTTCCGAAATGTTTACGACACGCGGCAATAAAAATGTACGGCCCGACTTGTTCGTCCGTTAGTTCGTTCGCGACCGCACCCCGCGTCGTACGTGGTTGTACATGAGGTGTATAACACCTAACCGACCGTTTACCGCCACCTGTCGTACCCACGCGGACACGGTGGTTGGTTTTCCTATCCCGTCTGTCTTTTCACGCGAACACCGTGCGCCGCGGACCTCACTCTAATCGGACGACGTCTCGTCCGCACGACACAGCCGCCGAACGCGAGAGAGCGTAATAAATAAAACGTGATTTCGAAAATGATTCGCCGGGATTATATCGACGGTTCTAAATCGGAATTGTAATTCCAATACACGACGGTAAACGTAACGCTTTTAGAATACGAACGTGTAATGACGACGTTTTTAAGTTACAAAACGCGCGAAGTATTTGAAATGTTGCCGAGACATTTCAATTCTAATATATAACGGTAAACAACGTAACGCTTTTAGAATACGAACGAGTGATAAAACGGAAATTTCGTTTACAAATTACGAAACGCTCGAAGCGTTCCGAATTTCGCGCGAAAAACGTAATTGAAGGTCGATGGCCACAGTTAAACGCTTCCAACTCGAAAATACGTTTTCGGATTTATTATCGCGCGTACCGCGTAATACGGTGTCCATATACGTGACGCACGCGTTGGACACATCACACGCCCGATTCGCAAAATCCCTCCCCTATTCGGCGATTTTCCGTTTCCGGCAAATTTCGGTACCGACTGCCCCCTCCCCCAACGTTCTCTTTACGCGCTCCGAACGATCGGCCGGTGAACGACGTTTCGGAAACCCACGCGGATAACGCCGTCGTCAACAACAACCGCCGCCACCGGTTTCACTGACAGTCAACGAGAAACCGTTTAGGGTAAACTCGCACGGACCACTCGTGAACGATTTGTCGTGGTTGTACTGTCGGCGAAATCAACCGCTTTTCAATAACATTTTTGTGACCGTTAGAAATCCGAACCGACGTCGATATTAACCATACCACAAATATGGCGTACGTTCTTTATTTCTATTTTACACGTTTTGCTTAGTGTAAAAATGGACTTTGAAGAGCAAACACCGTTATTACTAATAACTAATATGTATAGATAATGTAGATATTTCTATAAATATAAAATAATAACGATAAAATTTAGTGCCGATGGTAAGTGGTCGTGTCGCAACATGTGTGTTGCGCTCAACCACCGACGACCACAATATCGTGGGTGTTAAAATGGACACGATGCGACTGAAGTCGAAATCGACGGCAGAAAGTGGTCCGTCCGAGTTCAATCGCATTTTTCGTATTATTTCATATGGTTTTAATATATATGTCAACCACTGTTTTGCGGTCGTAGCGTGGTCCGTGTGAGTTTACCCTTAGGTACGCGGACGCGCAAAGAATTGCAGGCGGGAACACCGAGCGCGCTAATGACGAAATCCGTTTTTTCATTTTTGACGTACTTACTTTTCGCGTACGCCTCCGCGCGAACGACGTTTTATAATAATATCGCGCCGACTGAGGCGTATCATTATCATCCATACGATTGCCGAACGTATTCTTTGCCGTCCGTGTAAACTGTTGGACGGCCCGACGACAGATTGAAACCGTCGTACGTTTTAGAACGCGTTACACGTTCGCGCCACAGTAGCCGAGACGGCGACTGACATTATTCGTTCGCTTTGCTGCACCTTCCCCCCCTTCGGATATAGTAACGCCTTTCGTTATTTAAGATAGGCACTTTCGGCGAAAACGGAAAACGTATTCCGGCGACGTACGTAGCGCATCGACAATTTGAATACGAAACCGGGCGAAAACAAACGAACGTTTCGGACGGTAAATAAACGATTTTTTAACGTCGAACGTACGCGCGCCTTTTACGCGGCCATTTGAGAAAAACCGTATCGGGTGAAAGCCGGACGCGTGGAAATGTGTATGTGTGTGTGTGTGGGGGGGGGTCCGCGTGACTGTTGACGACGGCCAACTTGGACGCGACAGTGGCGAACATGACGACGTAACGATTTATAAAAAACCACCGGCAACGGAAACACACTTATTCGACGCAACACCGAGCCGGCGGCGAAGAAATCCCACGCTGTACGACGTCGAATCTGGCGCCGATCGCCCCCCGCCCGTTTTTCGAGCGGGCGCTGTTCGTTGTTCGCCCACCCGGGCCGCTCGGCGTTTTCGCGTTCCTGTCGTATCCCTTCAATCATCCCCCACACACACCATTGAGCCGTGATACGACGACGGCCGCCAAAACAGACGCGGCGAACGAAACAAAAATTCAAACGCCACACTCGCCCAATAACTCGCGTACATATATATATATATATATATTAAACGAACGTATAATACATATATATTTATTTATTTATATGTAACGATAACGAAATACATAACGTTCCCTCGGAAACCTCTACCGTACGGATAGTCTATAAATATCGAAAAAATAATAATAATCGAGTAAAAAATTATCACCGTTGGCGACCGGCTAAAACAACCGTCGGTATATTTAATATATATATATATATATTTATCCGTTTACGATAATACGACGATCGCGGTCGTCGAAAATACGAGATATACAATACGTACAAAAATCGGCCGTTTGAACTAAATATTTTAGGATCGAATAATATACACGCTCCGCGGACAAGGTCAGGCACGCTACGTAATACTACTATATTATCGTTTATAAGCTCGTCTTTTTATAATCAGTACCCGATTTGAGAAAATCGCGCGCGCCCGCCCGTAAGTCGTAAAAAAATATCGTAATTAATAAAAAAAATCCGAGTCGTTCGGCGCGGATCGCGAATATTATACAACGGAATAGTCTATAAAATCGTACGCGAAACGGCGCGCGTCGAACCGATCGGTCGGTGAACGTTCGCGACCTCCGGGTGGTTGATGGTCTCCTCTTCATGGTCGTTGAGCGTCGGCGACGACACCGGAGCACTGCGGCGCCTTCAGCAACAGGTCGCCGTACTGCAGCAGCGCTTCGGTCAGCGAGTCGGTGACTTGTGGCGACGAGCAACACTGTTGGGTGTACGGCACGCATCGGACGAGACACGGGTATAATCTGACCAGCTGATCCCACACGGCTTTGTTGACTATTGGACACAAAACGGACGAGGGCAAAAAAAAAAAAAACGAG
>JAIPRN010002175.1:0-33836 GCA_025469175.1 Geopemphigus sp. TES_GeoC_2020
ATATATAAATTAAGTTAGGTTATATATATATATATATCCATTTATGAAAAGCCGATATCGAAAAGCGGCTCAAAATAGTCTACGTCCGGATGACGTTCTAGTTTAACTGAAAAGCCAACGATTCGAACGTTATCAATTGAGCGATCGGTTAACGTTCGGTAATCGAAAATCGAAAAAGGTAAACGTTCGCTTCGTTTACGGTATTTTTGACAACCGATGGCAAAACTGCGCGAATTCTCAGAGTACGAATCGCCCGATGGCGCGTATTACACGCGCGCTCACCTGAAAAATCGTCGCCCGTGGTTGAACGCTCGTAAACACGGACAACGGCTTTTTGAGTCGTTCTGTATGCGGGACCAAAAAAATACGTAAATAAAGTGAAGTATGATTTACAAACAACAACAAAACATAAACACAATTAAAAATAAGTAATAAAAAAAAAATAATAATAATAACGGATTACGAAAACAACGATTATATATTCAAGACTTCGTGACCCTATTGGGATTCATCGTATACATACTTATATAATCGCTGGCATACGTCAATTATATTATTACGGTAGTTGTACGAAAGTATATATCGTTAGCTAATTTCATTACGATTTATTCGGACTAAGTATAGAATTACGCGCCAGGCTGTTACATACGTTTAATACGGCTATTCAATTAATATCTCGTGTCCCATATAAACGGAATAATAATATCGACGTTTTTTATTCGCCGATACGATACGTTCACCACGTAAAAGGCGTACGAATCGCTCGACGGACGACTGATTTAAATTATCGATTATTTTGCGCGGTACGTTTCGAAAATACTACGAAATTTCGTCATTATCGTCATATACACGAATTTCTGTAGTATAAAAGGATTAATTATCGTTAAATACACTTCGCCAACTATATCGGTTAATTTTTTAAATACTTTCGAGTACACACGAGTATACTAAAAATAATACTCCGCCCTGAAATCCTCCGTTTCGTAACGATTACCGACGAATATGTGTTTACGCGGTAAATGCACACGGTATTCCCGCCAATAATAACAGTGATAATGGTAACCGCGTGCTAATGTTTATCGTCGAAGTAACGGAACGACGTTCGTGCGTAAATATATTCGAGGGACAATTTTTCTATTTTTTGGCCCGAAAATTGTGAAAGAAATCGACAGAATTGAAATTTATCCGTGGTCGAAGGTCCGGGTGCGTCAAAATCGTCGCGTCGCGCGCCGTTAACCCTATCGAATTACCGAGGTAGAAACGCGTGCGAGTTGGTTAGTCAGGAAACGGGCCGCGTCGATAGTTGACGTTCTATATACCGTCCGATTGACGGTCAGTGGGACGGCGCGATATTTCGTTTCGTTGACAATAGGATTGATTTCGGTCCGGATGAGTCGAGTATCACGTAGGTCGATAGTAAAAATGAGACCACCAGAGACGGTTTTGGGTACGCGAACGACAAACAGCGCGGAAAATGTCCCCGATGTTGGATCCGTATTCGGAAAAAGACACGTTTAACACCGAGTGGAGGAATACGATTTCGCATTGAAATTATCCCTCCCTACGCCGTTTACGACTAATTTCCGATTACTCGGAGACGTTCGTGCTTTACTCGTTGGGACGCTTTCGGTTTTTCAAATCGACCATCGGCGGGACACCGCGGTACGTTAACCAATCGCCAACGACGTTAACGACGTATTAGTTTATTCGTCGTTTCAAACGTAGGTGAATAATTGGTAAACGTACGTTAAAAATAAGGACCGAATTTATTGGAAACAAAGTACAGAATGGATACGATTCGGTAAATCGGACACAGGGAAACGACAATTCGCGCGTATGACGCGTAATAGAATTAGGCGTGGTCGGAAACAACGACTGACCCCGGGATTGCGTTCATTTGTTCAGTGGAACTCGGCCGAATCAAGTGAACGAGAATTCCGTAAATCAGAGACCGTTTTTGCTTTTTTTACTTCGTTGGTCTACCCGTAGACGCGCTACACCCGCGGATAAATGATACGGGCCGCCCGTCGCATTCGGAAGATCGCCGGGGATCCCGGTGTTTTTAGGCGACTAAACAATGTTACGGGTTAACCAAGCGTCAATTTTCGGCGTTATGCCTAAAATGTATCGTTTTCGTCGAACTAAAAATTGTATTTATTCGTACGAATTTCGTCCGCGTATTATAAACGAACACGTATCTTGTACGATATAAATATGTTCGTAATACGGGCAATTTCCATGGACGCGTCACAAAACCATTGGGCGGATAATATCGACGATAGTAACGCTCGGTGGTGCGGATGGTCTGTATTTACGTTGGTGAAGTACGTCGGTTTTGTACGTTCATCGGTGTCGTCGACGAACGGGCACGTCGCGTTTGTTCGACGAATGTTTGTCGGTTAGGTGAATATAACCGGAATAACGTACGTGTTTGATTTACCGAACGCCGTAGTGTACGTGGACGGCGAACGTGTCGGGGGACATGTTTCCGATTAAAACCCCGACCGAAAACGCGATTTGTTCGGTACGCGGAACGACGGACGGACGAACGATTCGGACAAATCGCGTCGAGAGACGGTACGAAAAATCGAAAATTAACGTATTACGCGTTCGTAACGACGCGTGTACGGATAGTATCGATCGGTTCGGAGAACGCGCGTAACACGAGAAAATATCGTCGGAAAAGAGGGTAAAAAAAGGAATATCGTTATGAACATCGCGCGGACTGCGGACATTCGACGTTAGTCCGATTAAAATGTCGTCGCGGTTTTTAGAAACTCCTAACCTAGCCGATAGTATGGTTATTCGCGTACACCGCGCGTCACCTTCTTGCCGCCGACAAGACGTACACGTTTACGACGATAATTCGGACTATTCTCGCTTATTCGAAACCGAAATTCATGGGGGGGGCTTATGTTCGTCGTTAAGTTCGCCGACCGAGGTTTCGCTTTCAACGTTTTATATACGTACACCGGGTGTATACACGAAACGTACTCGCGTCGATCAGCGGATTTATTATAGCGGACGAAATCTCCGCGGTCGTTTTCGTATTTTTTTTTTTTTCCGTAACGCGAAATTCCATTGTACGTCGTTATCGAATGAAAAACTACCTACCAGCCGCCCTCCCCCCTAACGAGTGTACGTACACAACAATGATATCGGATTTTGGGGGACATTTGTCGTTCGGCAAGGGCGAACACGGCGGCCGTAATGGTACCGTCGGTTAACCGGAAATCTCGCGTTACGCGCCGGCTACCCGCTAGCGATTTTCGCTTCGATTGTGACGCGCCCAACCGTCCGAATTCGCGCGCGCCGTTTTCCGCGCCCGTTCGGTCGCCCGTTTCCGTTCCGCCCGCTGCCACCGTCGCGTTTCGTTTTCTTCCACGCGTGTGCGCGCAAATACGCGACGCGATTCGGACGACGACAACGACGACAATAGCCGCGCAGGTATGTATGTGTACAGGCGGCCCGGATGCAAGCCGACACCGGCGACGTTGGCTGTGCGAGACGAGCGGGCCGCTGGTTAACGGGACCACGCGAAAACGAGATCTCAATCTGGATGTAGGTAACGAACGTAAAAAAAAGCGAAATAAAAAAAACGGTAAGGTACACAACCACCCGTCGTACACGCGCGCCCTTGAACCCGGGTATCCCGTTAACCTTCCCGCCGTCCGCCCTCCTGTCAATTCACGACGAGAGTGTTTACAACGAAATTAAATGTTTCTTTCATAATAGCCTCGTACGAATACACGGGCGCACGCGCTCACGGCACTAATAGCAGTAACGGCGGCGGCGGTAGTAATAATAATGCGACGTTAATGAAAGGGACACCGGGTCGGAGGCGGCGAGGCAGGTGTATGACGCGGTCGAGAGTGAATACGACGACGAGATCCGTTTTATACGTACCCTCGGCGCGCGTGCCCGCACCACGGCACCGTCAAGATACGTCTGTGTTTGTGCGTATATATATATGCGTGTAAGGCGCGCACGAGTCTGCACACACACACACACACACGACGGTGAACAGATGGCAGACACGGGTTTATTCGTACCTGCTGCCACTATCGTCGTCACCGACGCCACTGTTGCTTTCTGCCCACAGCTACCGAATGTACGGCGGCAACGACTCGCACCTTTTATTCACCCCCTTTTTCGTGCCCGCTCTTTTTAGTCTCTCGCCGGAGACCGGCTCGACGGACTCCTCTCGCCATTATATTATTACGTCCGCTATTACGTTTACACATACCTTACCCGTATAATTCATTACGCACGCACACACACGTCGCTGCCGCTGCTACTGCTGTTGTTCGTCAATCCTTTGATGAACACACAAACACACACACACACACACGTACGCTTAAATACGATACGCAAATCGACCATTATAAAACGCGCGTTGTATAATATTATTCTATTCTCTCGAACAAAACGATTGCGCGAGACGTGTATGTGTGTGTGTGTGACGCGTGTACAGAGACGCGCACGTCATCTGCTCGGTTCGCGACGACGACAATCGCGTCCCACCATCTCGTTTTTGTTAGTACCGATAAATAGGAAAAAGAAAAACACGCGCGAATACAGATACGACGCGCGTATACTCGAAATAATACGAAAACACTGGTCGACAATTATCGTACGATTAATCATACCTTATCGCCCGCGATTTGTTTTTAACGTCGAACGTCAATCGACGATTATTATTTACAAGGAGTTTCGTTATAAACATTTACTGTACAGTGTCGCTCGTTATGGGGAAATTGATTTTCGTCCAACCGACGATGTTGTTGTAACAAGTGGTTCGCCGTAATCCGGACAGGGGAGGGAGGGAGGGAATGGAGAAAGTCGAACTTTGCGCGCGAATAGCAATGTCCCGATCGCAGTAATCTGCGCACGGAAATCACGCGACGAACGAATCGCGTTCGCGAATTACGCCGCCCCCCCCCGCCCGGTCGGAGATTTCGAAGAGCGTCCCGAAAAGTAAATACGTACACTCGAACACGCGTGATCGAAATTTTCGTTGATCGTTCGGTTAGGTATCTTACGGCGGCAGCGGAATAACAATATCATTTCCGAGGTCTGCTCGGGTTGAACGGTATTTTCGTCACCGGGACGCTGGCCGTTGTCGTATACACGCGGGAACGGTTGTGAAATGCCGAGAAACCGAACCGGACGCCCGCGCCGAAACCGTTTTGCGTACGATACACGCGTCCTCGACACCCGATTGTTATTACGCGCGCGCGTCTAAATTTACGCCACTACAAGAACGAATGTCGAAACTGTAGTCGTTTTTGAGGTACGCGATATTTTTGGTTTTAGCGCGTCCACGAATAAGTCGGAAGGTAAGTACGCAGGCCACATGCCCGTTATCTACACGCGAGAAGCGCGGATTTTCGAAATTTAGACAACGCACGCGCGTTTGTAGCAAGTAGGATCCTGCTCTAACCCTCCTCTCTATAAATTTTGGTGCGCGAGTGTGCAACGACATTAGGTCCCGACGTCTTTCGATAAGGCGGGCGCGTGCGATCGTCAAACTTCGTTGGCCCGTGACAAAGTTCAAGGCGGCTGGGGCGAACGTATAATTTATCAATCGGCCACGGTCGACGGTCAGGGACGGGACTCGAACCGGGCGTACCGCCGTCATGCGACCATGACGGCAGTGGCGAAAAAATTGCATCGTCGTCGTTCTACTGTATTGGATATTAATAATAGACATTCCGAGAAATAATTATGGAATGTCGTTCGGCCGATGAAAATTATATACCTTACGAAGTCCGATATTGTGTGTGTGTGTGCGTAAATAAGTTTTACAGGTATATATATATATATATATATATATATATTTATTTACCTTCTCCTATAAGTAATTTTAATTCGCTGTCGTTTTTTACCCCTGCGGTTTATTTTACCCGTTGTTTTAGGACACGCGATTGTCTTGCCGTACGTTATAATACGAATAATCAATTGGCCGACCTGAAAAACGCGTGTACGCCGGACACACGGGTTCTCTTCGGGCCGTCGTAGAGCCATAAATATATAAAGTTATTGGCGCTATAAATAGCTCGCGAGCCGAAAATGAATTACTACGGTTAATTTCCCTATTCGGTCGGTGGTCGACCTGTGACGTTTTGTGTTTTTGTTATCGTTTATTTATTTTTTATCGATTAGCCATCGAACGTAAAAACACGTTTTCCCGCGTCATCCGATTCCCGGCGTCGGCACGTGCCGCATTACTATTCATACGTAACGTTTATACGTACCACGAATACTTCGTTTTCCCATTCGGTGACGCGTAATTGACGTACCACTTTTGGATATTTCCGTTCGGGTTGTTCGATTCGTACGAGCCGACGGCTATACGTTTTCGTTACCGAATTCGTCAGTAACGTATCGTCGGCGAAACAAAAATACGAATATTTTTGAAAAACCAAAAAAAAGGCAATACGAAACGAGTGAAAATCGGTTTCGACGTCAACTCGTCGGGGATCGTTCGTTATTTTCGAATTTATTACCGCGCGATCTAGACCGGGGACTTGGCCAACAACAACTCGAAATACGGGCGCACCCAAAACGCAATCGCCCGGATCGCAGGGCGAACGGGCGCGTAAATTATTTTTCGTTTTTGGCCACAATACCGAAATCGAATTTCGGCCGGAAATTTAACCGATAAATTTCTAAACGAAGCGCGTAAATACAATTCGTACATGCTCGTGCTTGTGAACGAAACAGTCGTCAAAAAACGCGTCGTTCCATTTCCGGGTTACTCGTTTATATATATATATATTATGTTACGTACATCGGCGGTACGTTTTCGGACCGATTAATTCCGGGGTATTATTTTTTTGTTGTCTCGGTTTTACGCGCCAGGACGGTTTCGACGAGAATTCGCGACGCTTAGGTTTTTCACACAGCCGCGACCTAACCCCCGGATCTAACCTTTTTTACGCGGTGTCGCGACGGCATTAAACGTAGCGCGCCCGTGTGTGCGTGTGCACGGGTGTCCCGCGTATAAAACGGCGAAAAAACCTTCGGCGCGCCGCGCCACCTGACCACCGGTCCTCGTACCGTCCTAAACCCGTTTTAATTGAAATTTATCGCGTACTAGGCGCCCACTAAATAACACTTACACGCGCCATATATATATTACGTTCCCGTACGGCTATTATTACGGCGTCGTCGGTTAATTACTGATATTATTTATACACGCGGGGGACGCGCGTGACTCGAGTGAATAAAGTTGGAAAATTAGCCGAAAATTAAACGTTCCGGTATTTTACATCCGGCGCGTGTGTGGCGCGAGTGTAGAGTACGCTGGATGATCGTTCGATTTCGCGAAAATTCCTTTCGTCCGTTACCGTCGGCTTTTGCTTTTCGAGCACCGCGAATAATGTGGCGAGCTAATGTCGTTCACTTATATCGATTCGTCGTTTTATTACGGAATTACGTGATCCGTTGACGGGGGCAATTTTCGTCCGGCCGAACGTTTTATGCGTTACGCGTTCGCGGTATACGAAACGGATCGAAACGTTTAACCGTATTACCAATTTACGTACCCGTTTACTTATATCGTTTTTCGTAAATCCCGACGACGACGACGCGATCCTATACGTGTACGAAACAAATACGCTTATATCGGAATATCGATTAGAAAATTAAACGTCGACAAATACGTTTCGGGAGCGTACGGGGAACAAAAAATGCCCGTAAAGCTCGCCGTGTTCCATTAATCATTTTGGACGTTATTTTTCCCGGCGTCGTTACGACGTCGTTTCGATAGTAAACAAATATTTTCCACGCTCGTTTTCGTATAATTTGTTTATGATATTCGGAAACGCTCGCTCCGTACATAACGGTATTGTGGCCAGCCACGATAATTACGCGATCCCTACTTACTCGAAATCACAACAAATATTCGTACTTTACGAAAGCGGCAGTCGACAAAAGCGATTTATTACTACGGAAACGTTCGTCGTTCTGTACGTCCGGAACGTCGGTGGCCCGAATAATTCTTCGTCGATTCGTAAATATGTCTCCGCTTGACGTTGACGAAGTGTCCGCGTTACGGCGGCTATGTACGATATCCCAACCCGTCGAATACTTGTTCGGAACTATTTTATTCCGCGGTCGCGACGGCAACGTCGAAAGTTTCGTCGACTACACCGTAGTACAAGTATCGGACGCTCGGACGTTAGGACTACACAAATAACCGGACCGGACGACTTGTAGCTTCGAGAACTCGTCGAGTACGCCGGTGTAGAATTCGCTTCGAATTTTCCGACAAATACGGTTGGCCGGGGTATATTTGCTCGGCATTTTATCGTTTGAGTCGCGTCGTCAGTGGCCCTCTAAATTAACGTGGGTCTGTGTCTTCGTACTGCTAGGAATAAATCGACTTTTTCGTGGCTCAACGCGACGTTTTACGTGCCTAAAACAATATACCGGTGGCGAACGATCGTCGATGTTTTTTGTTCGAAGAAACAAAAAACCATTGGACGAAGAAATTGTTCAAAACTTATCAAAATAAATACCCGTCGGTTTCGTGCGGTTGTTTTCTGCCGACACCTCCCGCGCAGAACGTCGAAAATTCGTTAAAAAAACAGAATAAACGCGCCGTCGTCGGACAAACCGTAACGGCGGGCCGACTTATCGGTGTAGAAGAAGTGTGTGTGTGTGTGTATGTACGTAAATTACGACGCGCGTGTTTAACGTGGCCGGTTAAGTTTGCGAAGAGTTCGGCAACGGTCGGGACGACGAGGGACGGGGACGCCTAATAGATTTTCGAACGGGCTGTATGGGCGGCCGGAAAGAGAGCGAAAAAGAACGGGCAAGGTCCGGTGTGTAGAAACTTCATAAAGTTTCGGATAAAGCTATATTTTCCGATTACGGGCCGCGGTAAGTACAAGTACGTACGATACACACACACATATATATATATATATTTATATACCGACGGGGCATTAGAGCGAACTGGGCGCATTGCGCCGATTGATTTTTATATTATGTGTTGCTCGGCATGTGTAAACGCGAGCTTAATACGCGCGCGCGGTGATATATCGCGAGCGTTTTTATTGTGTTCGTATAAATATATACGTGTACACGTCGCGCGCGCACATACACACGTGCGTATGACGACGAAGCGAACGAGAACAAACGCCGAAACGATTATATACGGACGATGCGCGACGTTCGGATTTGGGTCGTAAACTATACGGTCGGCGGCCTAACGTACGAGAACGGTTCAACGGCGCGCGTGTCCGCCGGCGCCGTTCCGGTGTCGGTTTTAGACGACGCGTTCCAACGTTACATACCCGACCGATTATACGGGCACGTCCGTGACAACCGGCGGTTATTAACGTCAATATGGCACTTTACTTGCGCGCGTACGTTTTTCCGCGTTTATTTTTCTTTCATGATTATTATTTCTCGTACGTTCGGACCGGGAAACCTAACCGCGTGGCAATTACGTTTATCGAGCTCGGCACGATCACGGTACCGCGTGATCCCCGGTGTTTACAAGTCGGATCGAAATGGTCCGTTCGGAATTATCGACGCACGGGCGTACGTATATAAAAATGCGCGGATGAGCGAGAATGAGATTTGTCGGTGCCATTAACACCTCGACGCGTCATTTCGGTTCAGGTGTACAGCCGGTCGCTCAGGGTTAACGCGTTAATATCCTAACGTCGTCTCGCCGATGGAAAAAAACTGACGTCGTAACGACAAAGGGGAAAAACGATTTTCCGACCACGTGTGTAAGCCGACTTATTGGTGAGAGGCCGTCGCGAATTTTAGCGGTCCAAAGACAATAACGATGAAACGAAGTTTCGAACAGAGAGGCGCACGTCGAGAACGATTCGATCGAAAACGGCCGGGAATCCGCGAAAAGGAAACGGCGGACGTATCTTATCGCGTAATATTCGCGAATACGTATATTCCGAGTCGTCCGATCGTTTATCAGCATTTTTCGGCAAACGCGCCGCGACGACGACCGTAAATGTACGCGTATTTCTTTACGGTAACGCGATTTCAACGCAACACAAAACGGTTTACATCGATAATAAAACGTTCCGCAACGGCGACGGACCTACTACGAAATTTGTAAATAGTAGGCCTAGTAGGTCGTTTGTTTTCGATACTAATCGGTAAGCGATATATATATATATATGCCGCGCGTGTGTAAGTATCACGGACGAAACGTACAATAATCGTAAACGATCGGTATCTATCGTAAGCCCGACGGACGAGCACGTAAATATCGACGTTCAAAGTCGAAAATACGGTCACGACGTTTGTACAACTTGATCGGCAATAGCTCGCTGTTGTGGAGAACAACGGGTGCCGACACGGAAACGTTGGCGCGCCGTAAAATCGTAGAAATTCTCGACCGAATTGTCCGCGCGGCCCGTCAATATTAAGGTGTAGGCACGCGCGGGAATCGCTCGAGGATTTTCAATTAATTACGCCCGCCTTTGTTAGACCGGCGTTCGGGTCGAGTTCTTTTCGTTTCGTAATTAATTTAGCGTATCCGGCGTCTTCCAGCCACGGCATTCTTTACGTTCAGACAATACTCGTTCCTACACAGTTTAATAGACTCGCCTAACGACTCGCGGTTCGTTATAAAAATTCGCGGATAATCAAAAAACGAACGAACGAACGAAAAATCGTCCATTTCGGCAACAGCGGGTGAATAACGAAGATACCGAATCGATTCTCAAGACCGATTGACACGCGCGAGCTAAGCGTGTACAACGGCCGTTTTTCGTCCCGAATTTCGTTTTTGACTATCGGTCCACGCTCTAGGCTGACCGTAACACTCCGACGAAATCCTCGAGATTCGAACGCGACTGAATTCCGAATCTCGACGGTTTCTTTCTAGCCGCGTACCTCTGAACGATTAGATTATATCATTAAGACGATCGGGACGTGTCACTTCGCTTTTGGACATCGGCCAATAGCCGACGTCGAAAATCGAACGAATACCGTTTTAACGAATTCGCCGGCTCCGGGACTAGTGCGCGAATATACGTCGCCATGATTCGTATCGAAATCGGTTTTCGGAATAACGATTGCCGTTGGCCAGTATGGTTACTCAATCCTGTTTTGCGATACCAAGCCACCGCTCTAGTCCGTGTGTATTGTATACGAACTATTTGCCGCGTTTTTCTGTTTCTATACAGCGAGCCATAAAACAGTATACACAAACACACACGATATATACTCGCGTCGCAAAAAAAATATTACTTACGGTCCGCTTATTTTTTATTCGTAAAAAAGCGCGCGCGTACGCGCGCAGGACGTACACACGGTACGCGGTCATATATGTAAATTGCGACAATAACTCAATCTCGTGACGTTCGGCGCCATTATGTATGTATGCGTACGAGCGGGCGCGACCCTAAGGCATCAGAAATAACCGTATTATATATATATATAATAACATCGCGTACGGATAATGTACAACGCTAATTTCCGACGTATTGTATGTACGGTCAACAACACGAGTAGGCGGGTAACGTGCGTTCGTTTATTGTTCGCGGACGTTTTGATGTAAAACGCGCGAGCGTAAAAAAACGAAAACTATCCCACGGGAAAACGCGTAAACGATACGAAAAAAATTACGGTATAGCGCGACGAAATATTTTGCGTTCCGGTACAACCGACGGCGGCGGCGATTCGTTCAACGCGTACGGGGCACACGCGGATTTTCGTAAAAGCGAAAATAATAACGGGGCCGCCGCCGACAACGTCCGCCGTATCAATTATCACGCCGGTTTGACGGACGAGAAATATCGTTAATCATCGCGCTACGGCTTGAGGAGGTCCCTCCCCCACGTTCCCGTGGCGGCGCCCCGCCGGTCGGCCCGTTGCGATTATTCGCGTTCCGTCGTACGTTGCGTAGATGGTACACGCTACATCGATGGGTGTGTAGGACACACGGTGTAGGTGTCGGTCGCGGAACGATTTACGGTGTACGCGGCGAAAAGAAAAGACGACGGTCCGTTCGGTTCCGGAAATCGCGTTTTAAGTTGGTCGAACGGACGCGTCGGAGGAATTGCGAGTGAATCGTCCCAAGAGAACGCTAAAACGTTCCGGACGCGACGTCCGTTATTTTATTCGGCCGAACGCGTAATCGAACGGCACGCGTACCAAAATGCCGGTAAAAAAAGGCCATGTGCAAAGTTGATGTGTATCATCGACTTCGCGGTAGGAAGCGAGAACAGTTAGTGCGCCGTTAAAAGTAAACGGCGTACGGTGGTCGGGAACGTAAATTACCTGAACGTATTCGAATTTAAATCGCGTTTAAAAAACCGGTCGAATACGTTGTTGAGGTGGCCGAATCCGAATCGATTTTCGTACACAAGTTGACCGATCGTGAACAATTTTCGACGAAATGACGAAACGAAACGTTTCGTTTATGATCCCCGAAACGATTTTCTGCTATTTTTGTCCGTTAAACCATCGCGTCGTCCGAACGAGTGGGAAAACGCCGGAAAATAGTGTGTTCGTGACCGTGAGCCGGTAATATTCCCGAATATTAATTTTTAGATGGACAGGTATCATTTATCGTTCGAACCTCGGACGTGTTTTCGATAATCACCGTACGAATTTTCCGCGACGCCGTAAGTTTCGACCCGAATTACAGAAAAAATCAGAAACGTTGCCACGCGAGTGAGACGACCAACAGTATTACAGGGGTCGCGCGACGATTGAACAGAAAATTTGGCCGTCTCGAAGGAATTTTCGAGAAAATTGTCTCGGATTGGCGGGAACGTAGTGCGGAACGTTATGGTAGCTGGCTTCGCCGGAGCACTAGAAGCTTCTAAGGTGAAACTCGCCTTCGAACGGGGCGTCCGTGTGATCTCGTCTGGCAGTTTCATCCGAAAGCCACTGTTTCGTGCGAAAATCCGTAATAAATAACGAAGCGGAACCTTCGAATTCGACGGTTTCGAATACGTTTTTCGAAACGTATTTACGTTGGGTACGATAGGTTGAATATACTATTAGTCGGTCGCTAAGAACGAGAAGGGAATTCCGAAAAACAAATTCGGCGTCTGTTATCCCGGTAAAATTGCCCGAATTACGCGCGTATCCGTCGCGTTGTTCCATCGTGGGTCGACGGTACTTGGCCGCGACTATTTAAACGTTTCGACGAGACGACGCGCGGGCGGCCCTCGAACCCTCTTCGCCGCAGTCCCCGGGGGCTCGTATTGAACGTATAATCACCCGGTGTGAAGCCGGATCGCGGGGACAGCCAGTCAGTCGGGCGGTCCATTATAAACGTAAACGAATATTTCGGATTAGCGTCCCGTACGTGTAGCCCGAACTACGCGTAACACGCGCCCCCGTTTAATATACACACGACGCGAACGTACAAAATGGTATTATACGTATACACTTATATATATATATATATATTCCCTAATAGAGGGAGACGGGCGTCCCAGGTGAACGAACTCACCCCATTCGGGCTGGTGGGCATATGTAGACCCATTGTGGCGCGTCGACGAGTGTGTGTGTGTGTGTGTTTGTATACGTTACGCGAGATATTCGCCGCAGTTGTCTCGAATCCGTATACACACGTCCGTCAGCTGCTCGCGTGCTCACTCCGTACACACTCGCGTATCGCCGTCGCCGCTGCAACTACCGCTGGCTGTTGCCGCTGTATACTTAAATATACCTATATATACTATCGTTATATTCCGACGACGTCACGGTCGAAGGGACCGTACATATTATAAATATATAATACGAAAAACTAACTCTTACCCCTTCGGCACCGTATCCCTTTGTGCGGCCGAGGGGATTTAGGACTACGGGACGCCGCTTTCCTGTCCGGAATCGCGCCATTTCGCCTTTTTTCCGCGGCGCTCCAACTCGCCGCCGTAACCGCGTCGAATTTAAGTGAATCGCGCCGTACGGATGTTAAACACCCGTCGTCTAATCGGCGCACATTCGCGCGTTTAAACACATTCCGCCGTCAACGCATTCCACCGTCGTATAAAAAAAAACCGTCCCAAACGATCATTCCTTGAGCGTTTTTTCGTCCGTTTCCCCGACATCGTGTTTTCGCCCGTGGACGAAGGGACAGCTTACGCATCCAGCGCCGCACTTTCGACGCGATAACACTCGCGAAAACCACCCGACAATTCCGTTCTTACGTCCCGGAATATCCAACGTAGGCCGAACAACGAAGGAAAATACGTGGGTATCGTCGACAAATCCAATCGTCCCGTGTACAAGACGATTTTTCTTTTCAATCGCGAACCAGGAGAATACAACGAATCTTCGCTCGATTAGTTTTCGTTTTTCGCGTGCCCTACTTATCGTAACAATATTGACTTTGGATTTCTAAACGACAATCTATATATGCGTTCGTCGAAGCGATTACCGGACAATTTCGTACACGTACCGTGTCGGATATTTCGGATCCTGTTGTTGTAGACGGGTAACCAGAAATGTTCGAACACGATAGTCGAACGTTATTTTCGAATATAAATTCGTCCTTGGGTGAAAGACATGGGTACGGGAAACATGGTTCTTACGACCGACTTCTTAATCGATCGTACTATTCGGTATTGTCCGCGGACGGGATAGCGACGGAAAACCGATTTTCGATCGCACGGAACGGCGTAGAAGAAAACATAGACGGGGCCGTTTGCACATAGAGGAAGTGAAAAATTTGTTCGCGATACGAGGATACAATTTTTGAAAACGCTAAACCGTAAACATTGGTCGAACGGTTCAATCGAGACGGGATTCGTTTCAGGGAAATTTCGACCTCGGGCTTATCCACCCGGCGTACAGACGACTATCGCCGGCGCGTATAACCGATATAATACGCGGACATTCGATTTTCGCGATTGTGTAACGTGCTTAAAGTAGTCGTACATTTTTTTTTGCCCGAAAATTTTTAGTAGTTTTTAACCGAGTTTATAAAATTGACGATCGATTCGGAACGTCCGATAAACACCAACCGCAATCGTTGGTGCGCATATACCTGTAGGGTGCGTGACGCGGTTCGTCGTCATCGTCGTAGTCCCGTCAGGTAAAACATATTAATCACGTCGTTCCTCGTCCTCCGAAATGAACCGTATACCTGGTCATCGGTATATTTATATATGTATGTACGTATCCCCCGGTATAAGTGGATGGGTACTTCGTCTTGGCGTCGCGGTTTCACGGTCCGTTAATAACTCTTCGGGTCACTCGATCCGCATCGCCGCCGTCTTCCGGGCCCTGTCTAGCGGCGATTACTATATATTTACGGCAAGAAACGCGTACCCGTCCGGTTCTCTCGTATTCACCTCCCGCGTCCCTCGATCGCTACTCCATCCCTCACCGGCCATCGTACGTCACGACGACCCGACCGCGTTCGTGTTCCCTCCGAACACACGTCATTCCACCCCCACCAATCGGTCTAGTCCAATTTCGTCGTCTCGGTTGACGCGACTCGTTTTCGCAACAGGTGTTCGTCCGTGATTAATTCCGCGTTGATCAAGATGCGAAAACACACCTACGGATTTACAATTAACACGCCGCGACCCCCACCACATACGACCGCCGTCTCGTCGCCGCGGGAGAATATTAAATATTTAGCGTACCCGAGTCGAGCAGTCACCCCCGTGGAATACGCTTTAAACTTTCATGATTTAGTAACCAACCTCGGCGGTCGTCAACTTGTTTCGCGTTCGCGTTCCGAAATCAACGCGATCGAGATCACGTTCGCGCGTTACGTTTATCCGGGGGTTCGTTAATTCGGTTTCTTATTGATCTTTCGGATGAACATGCACTCTAGGACGTTGGGAAGGGGGGTTATATTAGCGTTTCCAATCCACGGTTCATCCTCGAACTTGACATTTTCACGTTCGGTAGCAAACCGTTTTCGGAATTTCGGTCGGATATTACGGCGCTATTTTTTTACATAGTCTTCCGAAAGAAGTTTTCGGGCGGAGTCCGAAACCGATTTCGTTTCCGAAAGACTATTTGCCGGGCTATATAGCTAGGTCGGTGCCGCGCTTTTTCGAAATCTGGTTGGTCCAAATCGAATATAGGTTAATAAGGCATAAGTTCGACTTGTTTTCGTCAGTTTTTTCGTTCGCATTTCGGAACGTTTTTCTACCGTGTCAATAATTCGTTTTCACGTATTCCGCGACAATTTGGGTGATCGTTTTTACGGTTTTTTTAAAACATCGTCTTCGTTTTCTCCCTCTATATTTCAAAAACGATTCGTAAACGTCGAACGTATTTTTATAGAATACGATTGGCCAAAATACGATCGTTGTTTTTTTTTTTTATCGAACACTTTCCGTCCGGAATCCGAAATGCCAATAATAATTTTTTCGTTTTACTTTACGTAAAACGTATTCGCCATTTTCGTCTAGGTTTCAACGCTATTACCCGAGTCGATAGTCGAGCTCGTCGCCATAAAAAAAAACACACCCCCATTCCGAGGCACGGGGACTTAAACGTTTTAAACCGCGACAATTACAACGATTTACGCGCTACAGTCACGTAACGAGCGAAGTTACAAAGTCGAACGACCTTCGGTGGTAACTACGTAGTGACTATATATAGTCGCCGTTCCTACGGATAACGGCCGTGTCGTTTCCCGGCTCCGGAGCGTCCGTAATTTATTTGCGACGTCGTCGATCGTCCCTGCAGATACGTTCGCTCGACAAATATCGTCGACTCGAACGGTTGGTTTTTACCTGCGGAACGCCCGACGACGAGTTATTTAATAAATTCATTTGGCGCGACGTATCGAATAGTAACGGCCACATTGCCGTATTTATATATATATATATAATACGGCGACGAGAACGTTTCGTCCCTTCCCGCTCGCTCGTAGCTTTACCTTTATTATTGAAATACGCTTAATACGTATATATACATAAATTACGTTATATTCCGTCCATTTACTCGAATCGTATTCAAATATTACTTTATATATCGTATCTATACGCGTCCGGTTTATATTAAACGGGCGATTTTGTTTTTCTAAATAGCGCGCGACCAATCGTCTTTTCAAGTCCCAGAAAATTGGATATTCGTTACGATCCCGTGTACGTATATACGCGTACATTTCGCGTAAAAATATTATTCGATACGCGCGACAAACGAACCGTTGTCGCCTTTCCGGCGGCATTCGAAATTGTTTATTATAATATACGCTTCGCCGTATTACGGTGACTATTCTCCGCGAACGATTTAAATAATTTTTAGAATACGTCGGGATACACGGTTTTTTCGTTTTGTTTTGACGGGATAAAAGGTCGGGGAACAGATTTCGCAAAAATATTTGTCATTAAAAGAAACCGTCGAGTTGTTCCGGGTGACGATATCTGCCCGGCGGTGTCAATCACGCGCGGTACGGACCGCACTTGTTGAACGTTTTTTCGTCGAAAATTCGCGCCACTAAATCGCGAGATAAATAGTGTACGCGCGCCACTCGTGATTAACGACGTCGATCGCATCGCATATATATATTGCGCGATCGTCGTTAAAGATCTTCGGGAAAAAAATGTACGTACGTGTACGACGCGTGGTGTAAACGAAAAACCGCTTCGCCGTGTATTTCGCGCAATTGTAATTATACCGTGGCTACTAGACGCGTACGAATTGTACGTAGATAACTTTCGGTTTTGAACGATTCGGCCGTGTGGAACCGTAAGTATCGCACGCGTTAAGCGCGTGTCGCCGACTAATTTGTTCATCACGTCAGGTTAATGATAAATAAAACCAAAACGAAAGTCGCCTATAAGCGCCTGACGAAAACGGTAATTCGGAGCGAAACGTTCGGATTGGCAAAATTACCGCGAAAACCGACACGTGACCGGGATATATTTCGGTTACGTTTCCGAACGATCGGAACCGGTAACGTCGATTATTCTCTCTCGTACGCGTCCCGCCGACACCGTGACCGATAATAAGCTCGCGGCACCTCAGACGACGGTCGTCGCGTGGTCACAGTATTGAGTCGTCCATCACCATCCGCCACGTATCGGTCGTTTTGAGGGGCCGAAAACACCGGCCGTTTTCAAAGCGAATTTCTCGACGGGAAAACGTTCGAACGCGCGTTTTAGTGGCGGCCCGACTCGGTTGCGTTCGACTTGAACGGCAACCGTAACGCGCGGCTTTCGGTCGATTGAATCCCGCGGACAGACCCTTCTATAGTACACTCGCCCCGAACCGCTCTAAACTTCCTCTTCCTATCTACGGTTGCCGTCATCCCCACCACAAACATTGATTTCGATCCACTCGGAAAGCGTATAATAGGTATACATATAGACCGCGTAAGCCCGAAATGGTCGCCCAATAACGACGTAATATATAATATCGGTCGCGCGAAAACGATTAATAATATTCCCCGGGCAACATCTAACGGCGCCTACTCAAACACCCACGACTACGCAATACCCGCGCAATAACGACCGCGCCGTTGCCAACGAATTACGCGCGCGTCGATATTTTATCGCGTCCACCACGCGCACCGTATTTCGGTGTGAAAACGTTATTCGAATTTTCCTCCGCGACAACACGCCCGGCTCGTCGTCGTCGTCGTCGTCGTTTCCACGCGGCCCTGCGGTGTTCATCCACGACCACCGTTGACCCTGCAGCGGCCCGTTTACACCTGGCCCACGGCCGCGCAAATAAAGGGGTTGGATGTCGCGTACGCGCGCGTTACCGACGATATATACGCGTAGGTAACCGTGACCGTATTACGTTTACATATATTATCGTCGCACGACCGGTTCCGCCGAATTTGATTTCACGGTTTAGTGACGCGGCACGCGACCGGTACTACCCATACTTAATAGTTTATCGGCGATTGGTGGCGATGGGTGTGTGTGTGTGTGTATGCGTGTGGGGGGGTTGTAAAGTCGGACGATCGCCCTTCGTCCGCGGGGGGCTTTTTTTCGTATTTCTCCGTTGCTTCGTAACCACCGCGGCGAATGAGGTACACATACGTGGCGATAACCAACGGACGAGTGGGCCACCACGAATGGCCGCAAACTGTTCGTCCGTTTCCCGACGTTTTGTTATTGAAAATCGCTCGTTCCCGGCGGAAAACGAAAACTCTCGAACGCGTATTGTCCTACGCGTAATAGTCGGCGACAAAATCGCCAATAAGCACATCGAAAACTAAATACGCGCGTTAAATACGAGAAACCGATAGTCGAATCGTGATCAACGCCCGGTTTGAAATCAACGTTGACGGCGGCTAGCCGCGCACGTCCGTGTGGGTCCCTTTGTGTACGCGAGCGAACGTGTACATGTGCGCCCAACGTACAAAAAATTGACAAAGTATCAAATGTTCTTGAAAATATTTAAAATCGCCGGTAAACAAGTACCGGGAAAATTGGCCCGGGGGGACATTTGTTTCGGTTAACCGATAAACATTCGCGCCGCGTCGTCGTTTTGCACGAAAAATTCGTACCGGTGCGCGGACGTACACGTTCCGGGGGAAATTTTCGGCACACCTCGGGGCGGTTTTCGGGTGTTTCGCGCGGTCGGCGTTCCGCGCAAACGTTTCGGAAATCCCTCGATCGATTCGAGGTGCTGGGAGGTGCCGTTTTTGTATCGAACACGACCCGGGACGGATGACACGCGGAAATGCGTTTCTTATTTGCGTACGCAGTTACTGGTTTCGTTCGGTCGTAAAGTTCCTTGAACAACACCGGGCGTCGTTTGCGGCAGCGTTACGTAGTTAAGTAACGGCGCGACACGGTTTCGACAAACGCGCCAACGACAGAACGATTGGCGAATATTCTCGTAATGGACCGCCTTCGAGACGGTTCGTCGAATTCAATACGTATATCGCCCCGTTTCTACGCCGGATCGCCAATGATACGCCGAATAATACGCGCGTAAACGCGTTCGGAAATTTCGTAAATTATTGTCCGTTCCGGAGTACGTGGAACGGGGAGGTTAGGTACCACCTATATATCTAACGACGTTTTAACTAATACCACACAGCGCCAAGTATTCTAAAAAGCGTGTATACGAATAAAACTATATTAACGTATCGCTCGTCTACAGTATATACGTATTTATTTATTTATAATACGGACGAAAAAAGCTCTTTTTCGGGATAGTTAAACGACTTTCTAATCTAATTCATTTATAGATCGTGTTTAAGCGACCACCAGTTTACTAACTTTTGTGGATGGAACGAAAGGCGAATAATAAATAACTAACGTCGATATACGAATAATTCGCTCTTTTCGCCGTCGTGGATGGCGAACGGATGGCTCCCAGCAACGACGTTTCGAACGACACGACAAAAAAAAAAGAAATGACCATCTACGATCCAACGGAACCCCCCAAAAATCGTATCGGTTTATGTCGTTCCCCGTCATTTTTACGCGGACGTACGTGCGTCCAGTGTCTTCGGTAAAAATGGTCGTCGCGTGACACCGCGTTTTTGGGTTGATAATGTGCGCGCGTTTCACATTCGATCACGCCATAAAACCGACGTTGATAACGATTTTACGCGATCTTCTCAGTGCCGTTGTTACACGAACGCGAAACAACTCTACACCGACGAGGCCGGTGGACCAGCCACCACTACGTCAGCCCAACACCGGGCCAATTTGACGAACAGCTGGTCACGAATCCTGCTGACGGTAGCTGTTTAGCGTTCGTTTCACAGCTCGAGAACAGCGACGATTGGAACCGATAGGAATACCTCTTCTTTGCCTTATTCTCCCAGCTATTTGGGGTCGGCCACAACTTGGTCCTCCACCTGACTCCACCTCCCACATCATTCACGCACACGCCAGCAGTCCTCATATCATACTCAATCCCGTTCAACCACTTCTTCTTTGGCCTTCCTCTTCTACCATTCACGCTCAATTCCATAACTGTTCCTACTGCTGCCGAATCTTCTCTCCTCATAACATGACCAAGCCACCTGAGTCTATTCTCTTTCATTTTATCCATAATTAACGTCACTTCTACACTTCCTGTTATATGTTCGTTTCGTATCCTATCATCCCTTGTCACCCCACTTATCCATCTAAACATTCTCATCTCGGCTACACCCATTTTCTGCTTTTTTTTCTTGTTCACCACCCAACGCTTTGATTTATACTACATAACTGGTCTCACTACACTTTTATAGAACTTACCTTTCAGCCTCATTAAAATTATCTTATCGCACAGGACACCAGACGTTTCTCTTCATTTGATCCACGAATATGTCACTATATATAATAAATATTAATATAAAATGGACATGCGCTCGTAACATGATATCAATAAATAATTAACGACTTGGATTAACGTGTATATATATATATATATATATATATAGATAAATAAAACAAAACAGAACACGATTTGCACGACGCGCACAAACTTATCGTCGACTTTGTGGACGTAATAACGCGGAAGTACATAAAAACCTAACGACAACGATTCGCGAACTACACAAATTACTAACGAATACAATTTTTGTTACCAACTTCGGCAGCGCAACAGATACCAAGAACACACAACATCTTCTGGGCGTCTGGAGCCACACACGACGACGACGACACCGATAATCGCGGCCGGATATATTTTCCGCGTATATTATTTTCTTCTGTAATAATAGCCGATCGGACTTGGTATCGTGAACGTTGCACCATCGATATATTGTGACGCGAACAAACGGTAAGAGGACGATGGTACGTCCGCGCTATATTGTCGTGTTCATTTGACGTGGTGAAATCACGACGGTAGAACTTAAAAATTCGACGATTCCACGTTCCCATTACGGGCCGGATAAAATAACCGGGGGGACAAGTTCAAACACGAGTACGCGGCGCGTACGTCGGCCGTGTAAAATTCGAAAACGTTCGAACATCGCGACGAACTACGTGATTTATTTATTTTCGCCAGCTATACAGAGACCCAATGTTGTGGCGCTCTGGTTAGGTTAGGTTAGGTAACCAAATCGACTTCCAACGTTATTATTACCAATACCGCGACCGGCACAACAGTCGCGTATTATTTCCCCCCAGCCCCCCCCCCCCTCTCGGGGATCATTATAGCGATTACGATCCGTTTTTGTTTTGTATTTTACCATAAATATGACCACGCGATATGTGTGTGTGTGTGTGTGTGTGTTTACGGAAAATTCGAGTACGTAACGCGTGTTCATTTATAAACGTATTGTTGTTTAGCGTCGTTTCGGGGTGTGAACTCTGCCCGGGGCACGTGACCACGCGTAGCCACTGCCACAGGATTCGTTCGTGCGAAACGCGAACGCGAATATTATTACCCCGGAAACAACAGCGCGTACCCGTAAACGTGAATTACGAAATACGCGTACGGGACTGGGCGGCGTAAAGAAAAAAAATCGTAACGACCGTTCGTGTACGAAACTAATATACGAATAAAAACAACCGTTAAATTACGAGCGCCCCTTCCCCCCCGCTATTTTCGTTTATTTATTTTTTTCGTTTTGTATTTCCGATCGTCGCGGAATCCTGCAGGTGTGAACAGTTATTCGAACATCGTTCGCCGTTACCCGCCGCAGCGATGTGCGCGCGCGCGTACAGTACAATAACCAAGCGAGCGGTATATTTATTATTATAAACGACCGCGCTGTCCAAAAAACGTGTTCGCCGCTATTATTTATGTAATTAGAACCCCGATTTTATTTGCCCTCCTCCCCCCCCAAAAAAAAAAATGAAAACCAACCGGATTTATGAACGACCGAAACGCGTCAAAAAACGTGATCTGAACGACACGTAACGGTAGTGATAATTACTTTAAACAAAACGTTTCCTATCGATTCTATACAAATCCGTTGGAACGCTTTCGGGTTTCTTTTCGTCTTCATTTCGTAGTTCGTCGCGTTTTTGAACGACTTTTCCATAGTCGTAATTGCGCGTGCTAATCGAAGTAATTTCGACGACGATCGAAAATGTCGCTCGTTAGTCACGAAACTATTTCGACGTACACGACGCGTTGTTGTATTACGCGAAAATTATTCGTTCGACGCAGACGTTTTTTTTTTTGTTCGACGATAGCGTTGAAAAACTATTCGTACATTTCGCTTACCGTCGACAATATCCCGCGTACGTTACAAACGAATCGTATGTTCCTTGAAAACGTACACACGGAGCCGTCTTTGAGTTTTTCAAACGTACACGCGCCAAGGCAGATTATTCTCGTGATGTGATTACGTGGAACGTTACCATCGACAATCGTACGTCAAAAATTTGGCCAATGAAAACGTCGGAAGATACGTATTGGACAAAACGATTCAAGTTTTGGCGGAAAAACGTCCGAACAACATACGCCCGTCCATCTCCTTTCCCGTCTTGGACCGATTGACCCGTCGTAGATGTAAATAGGTAAGGGATTTAAAGAATCGCGCGGCCATTGTACCCCGATTCGAACCGCGCTCGGGTAATTAACTCGCGAATTTTCGATCTTATTTACCCGACGACGAAACGGCATGACTATTGTCGTTAACGATTTCCGTTAATTAAACGGCGGCGTTTCAATAAACGCGAGACGCTCGTTCGCCCATCTAATAACGTTCAGTTTCGCTTCGGTTTTAAGCGAGTTAAAAAAAATAAATATTTTACATAAATCGATATAGACGCCTAACCTAATCAAGTCTCGTTAATTTTAAAACGCGCCGAGCGTCGGGACAATTTATAACGAAACTCCGAAAATAATTATTTTGTCCGCGGGACAGGGGCGCGTACACGCCCATCGCCCTTGCGCGTACTCGGACGACCAGGTGCGCGTATTAATAATAACATAATCCGCGTCTCCCGCGGCGCATAGTACGTTCGCGCGGTACGTACGCGTAAAAAAAGAAATAAATAAAAAACGCGATCGCGCGAGACGAATAACAATTCGTAGTTTGTGGGCTTCCCTCCCCCGGTCGCGGCGCGTCATGTCCGTATAGTTTTCGATTTCCGGATACGTATCGTAAAAACCGTCCGTGTTACGATAGACCTTTTTAGGGGACAAAAAAAAACACAAATAAAAACCGCGTTCCCCGACGACACTTATCCGTATCGTGGCTTACGAATTACTTTTTTTCGTTTCCACCTCAACGAAGCCCTTCGACTTTTCAACGTCACCGCGACTTCGCGACTCGTCCTTTATATATTGTAACACCTAAGAGACGGCAATTCGTAGAAAATATATACGTACATACGTACGATGACGATGAAATGACGACACACACACACACACACACGTATATACGTACAACGCGAGCGAGGGCCCAATTAATTTTTAATTTATAATAAGAACGATTTCGTAGCGCGCCCGTTATCGTCCGATTTTTCGTCTTCCCCTTGCAATTATCGACTAGACGCGCTTATTCCGTTTCGTAAATCACGCGAACGCTTCGTTCAGTTTCATTTGAAAATCGCTTTGTTTCCGAGCCAATGTTCGCCATTCGCCGGCGCGTTTTTTTTGTCAATATTTATCCCTCTGTCCGAATTACAAAATGATTACTGTACGTCGTCTACGCACGTTCACCGTGCGTATAATTTATGGTTATTTTTGGAATTTCCGTCCTTGCCGACCATTTTTCGTTTTTATTCACCCAACCAATACGGTAACGTTAGATTTTCCTCGCGACTCTTTGCCCGCGATTTTCTTCAAGACGTTACTATTGAAATTCGGTTCTCGTTAACGCGTACTCAACGAAGTTTTAATTAGGTTTTTTCGTCACGATAAATTTACGATTACACGCGTTGTGTTCAACGACCAGCGGAGTCGATGATAAAATTAATTAAGCCCCGAAAAGAATTCGAATAGATAAAAGTTAAAACTTTCGGCGAACATCTTTCGTCCGGTTAAGCCGTGAGTTATTATTCGTCCGTTCGCGTTAAATTTCGTACGTAAAAGAGCGCCGTTTCGTTTGCGAAAGACGTGTCTCCGGGGCCAGAACCCGCGTCGGACGTTTTAGCGACGGTTTCGCGTTGACGCGAAACCGCGAAAATTGTTACGTGAACCGAATTCGCGGCGGAATATCGAGGCCGAATTTCTACGAAAAATTTTCGGCGACGAGGCGTCTACTTGTTGACAAATATCTCGACTGTGCGTAATCTAATAAAAGTTAACCAGCCGAGCCGAAATAACGACCGAACCAACCGTAGTCGACGCCCGTCGGTCGTGTTTGTGTTCATACGACGAAATCGCATTACGTCGTCCGCGTGTGTGCACGCGAAATATTCGTCGGACGCGCGTTTTCGTTTACACAGCGCGCGGTACGCGACTAGCGTTTTCGTTAGCGAAAATCGGAAAATAAAATCCCCTGGAAAGCCGAGCAACGACAGAAAATGACGCCTCTCCCTCCCCATCCCGTTCGTGTGAAAAACGTATAACGCGTCCATCGTCGTTCCGTTCTCGTAGACGTGCCGCGGTGACGCGTGTATTGTTCGCGACGAGAAAATAAGATCACGTAGTGAAGAAGCGGGTGGGGTGGGGGGGCGTTAGAAGGGGCCAATAACGTTCGTTCGACGAACAGAACGAACTCGGACCAGTCGTGTTTAATCGACGATGTGACCCAGTCTTAGGAAACGGTTACGAATGCATGATGGGCGTGTATATTTGAAATGTTTTCTTCGAAAATGTCCGCGACGCTATTCGAATCGTGCGTCCGTCTTACCGGTAACTCGCCGACCCAATTCGCCTCTACACAGGGAGGAGGGAGGACGTGAACACGAAACACTCGATTTCACGAGAATCTGTCGCCGTTCGACGATGGAGCGTCCACCGTTGTTCGACACGCGCGGCACGTGGATACGTCGAACAAATTCGTTTTCGGCAAACACTCGCGAAACGCGCGCGCCATTTCCCCAACCGAGCTTCCGAAACACGTACACGACGTCCCGTTAATGTTCGTACGACGATTCGGGGTGCCGTGTACGTTAGCGACGCGTCGAGCGGTCGTGACGATGAAATACTAATAATAACAATAATAATAGGACGAACGAAAAAATAGGGACGCGACGAAACGGCCCGGGGAGGGGGAGGACGGACGAGAATAGAAACTGTTTTTGACGGTCTTTACGAGCTGCGTGTCGCGGTCCGCTGCCGTCGGACAAAAATAACGGGGCGGTTTTTTATTTATTTCTCGTTTTACGACAACGAACGTTCGAAACGGCTTTTTTTTTCACCATAACCGGGCCGCGAAAGCGTTTTTTTTTTTCGAAAATTCCGCGGATCGTTACGCATAATTCGTTCGCTTACTTCCGTTTCCGTCGGGTCGATATTCGTTTCTATCCGTGTCCGTCGACAATATTTCCCGCGCATTTTCCACGTTTCGTTATCAATAACGATCGGTGTCGTCAGTGGTTCCCGATCTGTAACGGTCCACTCTATTTACACGTTCGTTTTTAAACTCGAACGTAAATCGCCGTTAAAATGGCCGATGATTTCGCGTTAAAATTTCGAATTCGCGAATCGCCGGATTACATCGGTAAACCGATTAAACCGGTCGTACACTCGCGGGAAAACATTTATTGTTTTGCGACGGATTTGTCGCCCGATATTTCGACGTTTATCCGTCGAACGCGCGTCGATTAAACGGTCGAATCGCTCAGTTTAAACCGTGTACGTGTGTAGCACCTCCACTCTCTTCCCATTTTCGGGCGTTAACGCGATGAAAATACGCCGATTATCGAGACGATATAAACTTTACCCGGTAAAAAAAAACCAACGACGAACAAACAGAACGGTGTAAAACGTCCGCGGCGTGCGCACCGCGTATTACGTTAAAACGTTGGCGTTTCGAATATATATATATATATACACGAGGGTGATTTGGAAAGTTACTGGCCTAACCAAGTAAAACACGTTTAATTCGAGCGAAATCAATTTTATTTTTCGACGTCATTTCCACTCGATACATTTAGTCCGACGTTTTTCGAAACCCTTCGTCCCGCCGGAAAAATACGTGTTTCTATAAACCGGAGCAAATAACCGTTTACGGTATTCTTCCGCGGTGGATATTTGTCGAAAATTGTTACCCACTTCCAGCCATTTTTTCGGGCGCGAGAAAATGCCGCTAGGAACCAAATCTGGCGAATAAGACGGCCCGGGGGGGGGGGAATTCCTTGGAATAGTTATCCGTTTAAATTCGTCATGGCCACAGCGCGTGTGCGATCTGACGAATTGTCCCGACGAAACCGGGGGAGGGTTTCCGAACGTGGACGTTTCGATTCCCTTTTCCGCATAGTCGATCGAAATTATCCCGTTGAAATTTCCCCCTACCGAAACAGAAAACGGTCGCCATCACCGTTCTAGCCGATACAACGGCTTTCGCTTTTTTCGCAGCTGGTCCGCTACGTTGACCGTTGTTCCGTTTCCGGCGCG
The DNA here is from genome assembly GCA_025469175.1 of Geopemphigus sp. TES_GeoC_2020. Lineage (NCBI taxonomy): Eukaryota > Metazoa > Arthropoda > Insecta > Hemiptera > Aphididae > Geopemphigus > Geopemphigus sp. TES_GeoC_2020. The sequence goes on from JAIPRN010002175.1 coordinate 27,340, forward strand.
TAACGGCTAAATCACGTGGACGGTAACGAATCGACCGGATTGCGCTCGGAACGTTCGAGACGTGTCCGCGAAATGTTCGAACGACCGCGTTTCTGATCGATGGTCAGCGAACGTAAATGCCATGGCGCGCAGTGTTTACTCGTATCCATGTGAAATCACGTCTGGAAAAACGTACGACTGTACCAATGCGCGTCCGCAGAATCCTTGAAATAATTATTACGCCGGCGTATTAATTTCTCGGTCAGGCAATAAACTTTTCAAATCACGTGTATATATACACGTGTATACGCACGCCGATATACGGCCGAGTAAAAGTATCGCGTTAAATACTCGTTTCGTGTAAGCGGATTCGAGAACAGATTTTCCGTAGAGCGTGAGGCGTGTTATACGAACGTTCGTTAATTATACAAAGGACAAAGATCGTGTACGGGTACACACGTTATACGCGCTACGCGGCATTATAGACGGCGCCCGGGAGCGAGTTGACTGCGAAAACTTTCGAATCGAATGATTCGCCGGGCGAATAAATTAATCAAACTTCGTACGCGAGCTGTATAAATACACGCGCGCACCTGCGCTCTAAACGTACGAGATAGTAACGAAACGGCTCGTATAACGGTATCGTCTCGACGTCGCCGTGCGCTACGTCAATCGTCTACCGAAACGGTTACATCGTACGAACGACAATACACTTGAAGACCTCTAACGGGCGTATCCGTCGAATTAATATCGTCCATAGGTAAATAGCGTATGGTCGTAGAAAAATATAGGTTTACGACGTATATATATACGTAAACGTGTGCGCGCCCAACGTCAAGTACGTACTGTAGACGTGACTGGATCGTTTTCGGTATAGTATGGGCATCCAACAGGTTTCGGCGAATTTTACGGGGAAAAAAGCGGTCTGTCGTCGTTCGCGATCCATGTCGATGAAAAACTTCGAAACGCTCGACGACAAAATAATCGATCCTATTTCGCGGGGCCAATCCGTAACCGGAACGCCATACGGATAATTGTCGCGTTTTTACGTATTTTATCTCGGTCCACCGAGTGAAACGGGCACAAAAACGTGTACTTGACGGCCCGACGATTTTTTATCCACGCGAGTTCGTATTGGAGGTTTTTAATTTAGGAATAAATTGGCCGCCGCGTATTAAAGCGACCTGTGGGGGGGGGTGAAATTAAAACGCGGCTCGACGCTAATACGCTAAACGAACAAAAAAAAAAAAAAACGCTTTCTCGTACCGCGTACCGTTTGTAAAACATTTGTTCTATAAATTATCGCCGTCGTAATTTCCGTATTTCCGTACGTTCGAAAAAACTCGCGTCGAACATTTTCACGTTTTGAAAAAAAATTACGCCCGCCGGCGTGTGTGTGGTCGCGGCACCGCTTTCCGGGATCAAAGAAATATTTTCCCGACCGTGCTTACGTCGGTGGTCGTTAATGAAAGGGCACGGGCCGACGAACTCGATAAATAGTTCGCGTCGGCGATTTTCGCGGTCGATGCCGCCGGCTCGATACGCTTTTTATCCACACGCCGTATGGCCCGACCCCGAAGTTCGATCCGTCCGGAATTGCGCGAGTCCCGGCCGGGACGGGTGTTTTGATCCCCTCGCAACACCGAACGAACACCACCGGCGCGCTTCTTTCCACCCGTGGCTTTTGTTTTTGACGAAAAACCACCGTCGCCCGAACGGTTAGCCGCCCCTCCTCCTGAAACGCGAACGCTCGGTGTTTACGCGTACGATTCCAATAACCGCTGTACATTCGTTCTTTTACTCTTTTTGTAGGAGACAATAATCTATAAAATTAAAAAAATTAAACATATTTTTCGTTCTATTTTATATGCTTACATAATTTATACATAAAATATACGATAAAATAAATATTTATTAGGATTGAAATATTAAACTGTTACAGTAATATTTAATAAAAATTTACATAACTATATTAAACTATCCATAACATCAATGTAACTAAGGTCTTAAAAACCTTATTTTCTTAAGGTATTTTGGTTGTAAACAATGGAAAATCACTACTATAAATTGTCATGACGGTCGTCGTCGGAGTGGTTGATGGGAGAGGACGAAGGGAGGAAAATTATTTCTCGTACACGAGACTTCGACGAGTGGCGCGATTGAGGTGCGCAATAATAAACGACGCGTGGTGTAACCGGTTTGCGTATGAACGAGACGAGCGATTTTACGCGAAAGAATGGCGCGACGACGTGGCCGCTTGCTACGGAATGAATCTCTTCCCCCCTCTCCCCGGAGATCCGACAAACGCCATTACTTTTGGCCAATCGAAAGTTTTTGTCCCGTACGATAATCGTTACGCTCGCGCGCGTTGAATTCAATTTCCGTCCCGAGGAAATCGAAACGGACCAACGGACGGTTTCGTTCCCGATTTTTTCCGTTCTTTTTTTGTATTTTTCGTCTTTTGGAAATTATAACTTTCGGAAATACGCGCGCGAAACTTTTAATCGCATTACGTTGTCAATTTTTCTCCAAACGTTTCCCGTAAACGGTTTAAATTCGAATATTTTTCGAACGAACCGACGTCGTCCGGTAAATCCGATACGTGCGCGTATAATCGCTCGGGTAGGTTTTCACGTTGGGAAATATAACGCGAGGAAAATCGACGTTTTTATTAATTACCGAAAAGTCGTCCGGAAAATCGACGGACCGTCTTTTGGACGACAGTCGCTATTAGCGACGACGTGTTTTTCGAACAAATTCGTGAAACGGCCGTTTCGGATTTTACGAACGAACAAAAGCGGAACGTTGGGTAACGCCACAACCATGAGCGCGCGGTTCTAGCGATAGTTATAAAAATAACCGAACGGCGTCGACCGGGATGGAAATTCGTGACGTTCGCCGGATATCCGTGAGACACCGTGTTGTACGCGCGGGGCACAATAACGAGAACAAGGAAGGACGTGAACGTGACAATGTCGCGAAACCTCCCGGTCGACCTAATTGGGACGTAATTGAAAAAACAATACGGATTTTCGTTAATTGCTAAGTGGAAATCCGTTCGATGGGTTTCGGCGAACAAACAGTTGGCTTCCGGGAGTTCGGACGGGGACGGTTTGTTTCGGAACAATTTTCGTTCGTTTTCGTTGTACATTGGAGTGTACTCGTCGCGCGATTTTCGCGTCAGGAACGAGACGTTTTCGGATGGGAAGCGACGAGACGAGTTTAATCGTAAACGCGATTTTCGAACGACGTCGGTTGCCACTAAATATCAAGGCGTTATTAGTATTGTCGGGCCAACGCGCGTTCGAACATTAAGCGTCCACGTGCGTCGGAAGAAAACGCGTCGGCCCGCGGTTCGGCGTGTATATAGTACCGTACGCGCGAACGACCTAACTACATCGAACGCCGTCTCGACGTAATCGCGTGCATTTCGAGGGTACGTACGTTAATAACGCCCGTGTACGTATAATCGACCCGAATAACGTTTTTTTTTTAACGCGTCGAATTAGCCGTAACCTTCGTAAGCGTTTTGATTTATCGGCAAAAACACGACGATTCCGGGCCGTATCGCCGTTTCGACTACCATTCGGTAGTTATTATTATCGGACGAAAGTAATTTGAATACGTAATCGCTACATACTGAAAATAGCGCGGGGGTGTGTTTACGTCGTAAAAAACGAACGAAAATACGAGCCGAGACGTTTCACGTTCGCGGAACAACACGGCCGATTTACAGCGTACCTATATTACGTTATTATTATAATTGTTACTATACAGCCGCGCGTGTTCGTCGCTATTAATTTTTCGAACAAATACGCGGGATAGCGTTTATATATATGTATATATATTACAATCGAAATGCCCGGGCCGATTTCGCCTAACCTATAACCAAAATTATGTTATTCGCGGTCTACCGACGAGACGATTCGAAAACTACGACCGACCGCTCAGCCCGTCGTGCTCGTTCGATCTAACGAATTATTTACCGTTTAGATAAAAACGGACGAAGCGCGTGGCGGTTCTATTACACGCCTGGGACGGAGTATCGGGCGAACGCGACTGGCCCTTATCATTTCGTTAATACTTCTAAAACGAGATACGCCCGTTTTTACTTTGTCCGCTTAAATGACGAACGCCCTTGTAATATAGACGTACAAATATGTCGCTTTATGCGTCGTAAAGCGCGCATAAAGGGTGCACGTAGCCTCTCCACGAGACAAACGTCGGGTTGTCGAACGTGATTCCGATCCCACGAAATTAAATAATATCGGCGAAAAAACGTCGAAACGTGTTTCGTTCGATATACGTAAATATTCGGATAATTTAAACGCCGATATATGGTGTTCGGCCGTGGATACGTACAGGCGCGGCGTATTGTTTTCGTAAGTGCGCCGTGACCGACGACGGTTTTGTTGTAAACACCAAAACGAGAACCGGTCCGCTTTCCGGTCCCCCGTAAGTGAAAATCGTACGCAAAACGACGCCCTGACGGACGTGTCCGACGCGGAATTCGTTACCGAGACAAGAGTCGGAATCGCGCGGTACCGACGCCGAATCGCGTGGCCGAAAGAAACCGCCGTCGGTGAAATTAGATAGAGACGCCTTCAACATCGGGTAACATTCGCGTCGGACGAAAGTACGTATATTCGTAACGATCGGTATTTCGTCACCGACCGACGGGCGATACGATCGCGGTACGGGAAAATCGTAGCTGACGATCGATTTACGGTCGGGTTTTTCGCGCGAAAACCAACCATCGATAATCGCCCGTTATTGTCCCGTATTAGTGTTACGACGTTTCTTATTGGCGCTCGTATGTATGTGTGTACGGCATACATACACAGTCGGACTCGGGAATAGAGGTCAATCTTTTATCGATTCGACTGCGACGCGCGTGTATATAGGAACAACGAACGTATCGGCTCGCTGCTCTACATTGTCCGTCGCGCGTTTTACGTATCGGAGTCGGCAAATTGTTACGCGACGTCCGCCGCCTCCCGCCCCCTCCTACCGCCCTCGGGGCAGGCGCGAAATTCGTCGCGCCGAACTTTTCACGCGGTCCAGTAAGCGTTCGCTAAATCGTCCGCGCCACTCGTCCACCCGTGTACGCCGTCCACCGAACGAGTAGACGACGGGCGCGACAATTTGGGTCACTCGTTTCGCCCGCGCTCCCGGGCCCGGATTTTCCCGTTCCGCGTCGCCGTACCGGATCGGTACCCCCTATACGACGCGCCTGTAGCGCGGGGAGCAACTTGGTCATTTTTCGAGCGACGGTTTAATTCGTTCACTTCCCGAAACGTTTAAGGCGTTCGTTAAATGGGATATTACGGCTGTGGTTTTTTTCAATATTTCGCCGTCCACGCTCGCGTAATACGATTTACGTGATAAATCGTTACGGCGCAATATTCTCCGGTTATAAAGAACGTTATAAGTCAAGCGCGGAAATTGAAGCTCTTTATATGAAACCGTAGAGAAAAGTGTTTAAAATAAAATTACGAACTCTTCGAATAAATCGTATAAAAACGCGAAAAAAACGGCGAAAAAACACGCCGTTAACAAAACGATTTTTTCCTTTTCAATTCGGTCTCATTCGTGACGTTCTAATTAATATTTACGCCCTATAAAACGATTTCGAAAAACGTTAAGTTAACGAACGAAAACATAATTACACGTATTACGGTCGGTATTAAAATATACGGTATAATATTATAACGGGAAAAACGCGATCCGCGTGCGCCTTTGAAATACGAAAACTGATTACCGAAAAAAGCCGTAGGACGCGTAAAAAAGTAATTCGAATCTCCCGTAATTATTCGACCGTTTACGAATCCTCTTTCTGGCCACACGATAATTGGGTTTCGCGTTATACACAAACGGAAAACGAAGCGAACGTTTTCAAAGCCGGCGCTCTCTCTTTCTCTATATATTCACGTAATAACGCGAAGCTTCGTCGTTTAAGTATGATCCATTCAACACGCACATAACTTTGTGAGGATGAGAAAATATGCGGGCGGGAATAAGCGACTAGAATACTCGCGGATACGTTCCAGCGGGTTATCATAACGAAACATCCTAATAACCGACATCTTTTTTTTAGGCCGGGTAGTGCTTTTGTACGCGCCTAGAAAACTCTCGCGGGCCCATTGACCTAACTTAACCAAATCGGGTAACCGTGCGTGGTGCGGATGTTCGGGAAGTTACGCGCTGGTGGCAGGTCGAGTGGCGGGCGGTCGAGTGGAGGGAACACAGGAGGAACCAAACGACGACCTCCCTCTTCAATATTTCACCGAGTACCGAAAAAGCGTAGTTTCCGTTCGGCGAAATTTATGGGTAACATTTCGAGAAAAGGATAGGATTTCGCCGAGTGTCTTGGACATTATACGCGCGCTCACATACGCGCATACACACACACACACACACACACACACACACACACACACACACACACACACACACACACACACACACACACACACACACACACACACACACACACGCGCGCGCGCGCGCGCGCGCGC
>JAIPRN010002176.1:0-33810 GCA_025469175.1 Geopemphigus sp. TES_GeoC_2020
GACCAACCCAACTAAGTCTATATTCCCACTTCTTATCCACAATCGACTCCTACGCTTCCTCTTACATATTTATTTCTTATCCTATTTTCTCTTGTTACCCCACTCATCCATCTAAGCATTTTCATCTCGGCTACACTTATTCTCTGTCCATCGATCATTCTTAAGGGTAGACGGGTAACGCGAGCTATCCCCACGTTGTTTTACCCCGTCTCCCGTACATCGAATCTAATTCACAATAATCCTTAAGAACTACCACTTTTTAAAAACTATCACGTGAATGGTGCGCGGTGACAGGACAATACCCTGCCTCGGTGCAACCATTTACATCTTCCGTTACAAAAAAATAAAAGAATACAAAATAATCCGTCTTCCCCTGTTTAGCGGCCTAGCCACTACCTCCACTGTGACCACGACGGCGCGACGGAACCGTCACGCCAAGTGCTTGCCTCTGCCGTTCGGCGACTTCCTTCGCCATCATCACCGACTCGGCGAATCGAACGACGGCGTCCCAGTAGACCTGAGACTCGAACATGCGCTCGACCGGATCGCCCGGGCCGAATCCTCCAATCCGACGGACTAGCGCGTCCCGTTCACGGTCAAACGCCTCACAGCGAAAGAGCGTGTGGAACGCGCTGTCTTCCTCACCGTTGTCCGACCCGGCGTGTCTGCAGTGCGAACATCCGGGCGGTGGCGCACGACAGATCCTATGCAAAAAAGCGTTAAAGCAGCCGTGCCCCGTCAACAACTGCGTGAGACGGAATATTATGCCGCCGTGCGACCTCGCCAACCAACGCCACAACAAGTCCGGAAGAAGCACCGACCAGGTCCATCCGCGGCCACTGTTCGCGGGTGGGGATTCCAGCCGGCTGATCCACCGAACCCATTCAGCCAGCATCCCGTCCCTCATTGCTGAACGACTAGGAGCCATCTGCTGCGACGTTGCTCGGGCCCCAGAGGATAGTTCCTCCGAAGACACCGCTGACGACCGCCCCCTTCCGGCCTCAAACGTCCGAAGGCGCTCTTTTGCCAGCAGATCAAACGGCGTGATTCGAGCTAGAACCGTCACGGCGTCGTAGGACACCGTTCGGTACGCACACGCGACACGGAGGGCGGCGGCCCTTCTCTGCACCCTAGCCAAAGTAGCGGCGGCCCGCGTGTCATAGTCCAAAATTGGCGCCCACGTCGGAGCGCCGTACAATACTACAGATTGCACGACGCTCACGAGCAAACGCCTTTTGGCCTCGCGCGGCCCGCCAAGATTCGGCATCAAGCCCGTCAGGACTCCCATAACCCGCTGCGCCCTGTCGGCCGCTGTGCGAAGGTGCGCCCCGAACATCGAACGCTTGGACTCGAATTCGAGGCGATACCAGATACCGAAGCGTCGTTCCTAACCGGAGTCTCCTCCTCCAGCCGTAGACGAAGATCCACCGGCTTACGACGGGCCGTGAACACTACGGCCTGGGTCTTTTCAACCGCAAGCCGCAAACCCTGGGCGCGTATGCACCCGGCAACCGTGGTGTTCGCGCGGACCTGCACTTCGTCTACAGTAGCTCTAAAGAACTACTGTTTCTTTTTAAACCTAAATCTGTGTTCCAGTGATTGGTGACTAAGCATATTGAATGTCTTATTAACAAATCGTTGTGTGTTTGGAGTAAAAATTGGTATTGTTGGTTCTGATAAATAAGATTTTGTTGGGGTTGGAATATAAAAATGTTTTGATGGTGAAAAATGACTTAAAATTGAAGTAGTAGTAGAATTATTTGGTATTACGTTTTTATTTGTGTATACTTTTGTAGGAGTATGGACGTACAAAAAGTTATCTTCTTTATAGGGCATTGGATTTTTTTAAACATTTTTTATTAACACTAGCGAAATAGGAATTTTAGAATGTTTAATACATATATGTTTATTATGAATTTCATGGGTTTTTTAAATGAATCAAGTCTATATTACTTAAAAACCGTTTGAAATTTGAGATGACAAATTGAAATAAAACGTGTTTTACTTTTATTATTGAAATATCTTACCTGAATTTATAATCCATTGTTGTTGGATTTCCTTCTTTTTAGGAAATCGAAGTTTAAGTCCATCTTCTGTTCGCGCACTTTTACTACAATTCAAAAATAACATCGACGACCACTTTTTCGATATTTATTTTTATTAAATTATTTAGATAATAATTAATAAATGATAATTGTTATACGAAAATTGTAATTAATAGTTTTCAATATATATGTGCCAGCGGGCATCGACCGGAAATGCTGAGTGCTAAATTTGAAGTGACCTCTACGTAATAATTTCTGTTCCCATTAACAATGGTGATTGAAAGCAGGTTTTTTCGTTGTTTCGTTTTATCTATCAACGTCTGTCATTGCGATTGAACATTTTGCTAGTATATAAAGTATATTTAGTATATTTATACTAATATATAGTAAAAAAATCAATTTTACTATATATTCTCATATGTAAAACACTTTAAATATTTTTTAATTTCCAAAGTATACCTTAATTTACAAGATACATTTATCCCTAAAAATTTTATTATGAATATTTCATATACATAGGAATAAAAAAACTATTTATTCATTTAATGCAGAACAAGTAGTTTTTTTATTCTTATGTATATGAAAGACAAAACGAAACTATGAAAAAACCTGTTTGCAATCACCGCTGTTAACGGTGTTAACTAGACGCTATCTAGTCATATAACTGACGTACCAAGATACAGAATTTTTCTCATACAAATGTTTTCAACATAAAAAATGTTTCTTTTTAATTTACATTAAGCATACGAAAAATAAATAAAACGTCTTAAAAACCTGATAAAAAAATTTTAATTTGTTTAAAACTCAGCATACATTAATTATGTATTAGTTTAATTTTAATTTAATTATTGCTTAATCCAAACTTAAATACACAGATTTTTAAAACAGCATTCAACCCTATCGATTGTTAATGATAATTTTCTATTATCTATTATAGAAAGAAAAAGCAGACACTTTATGTAACTATATCAAAATGTATCTAATTAAAATGTCTTATTTTCTTAATACATCCGTTAAATTCAAATTTAATATTTTTAAATTCTAAAACAGCACAAAGAATAAAAATCATATAAAATACAATTAGACATTTTGATAAAATGTATAAATTATTTTCAAATAGTTTGTAGTTGCATGCATTGTATACAGTATAGTAAAAATATAAATCACACTGACATCAAATAATAATTTGTAAAATCTTTGTAAACATATTGGTAAAAAACTGATTACTTAAATTATTGTTTTTATTCATAAATTGTATAAAACTATTCATCTAAATCACTTGACTCATTAGAAATGTCACTTAAAACACAATTATAAAAACAATGTTCTTCAGCTTTTACACGTTCTTTATATCTTGCAAAATGTAAATCATAGTCATCAATATTATCTTCGTTGTCTGAATATTTATCTTCATTATCACTACTACTAGTACCTAAAACAATTAATATACATCATAATACTGATATCCAACATTTTTGCCAATTAGCAGCCCAAGTACTAGAATAAACAAAACCTTATATTTTTCTGAATTATTAGTTTAATACAAAAATAAAATGTGTTTCTAATTACAATGAATTAAAAATAAAAGTGAATAGAAAAATATATATTTGTTTACACTATTAAATTCAATCAAATAAGTTCAGATTTCATATTTTATTTAGATTATGAAATAATAAAATATTTACTGGCATGCCAAATTTGATTCACAGGCCATAGTCTGGCCATCACTAAATTGTATGATAAAAACAATTTAACTTACTATAAATAGTCCATTTTTTTGATAAAACAGCCAGATTTTCACTATCATTGTCATCATCATCATCATCATTAGCATCCTCTTCACTAAAATTTTTTTTATTTATTTATTACTAAATCATAAATATTTATAAATAATTATTAATAATATGGTGTGCACAATACCATCGAGCAAAGAAAATGATGAATAAAAAAGGTAACTCGGCGAGGGCTTGCACTAGCATTTATATTGTACCATAGAATTAACTTATATTGTATGCCGAAAGCAAATATTGAGTATATAGAGTCCTTCAAAAATTATATTACAACAAAAATATAGTGTAAAAATATGCTAAAAGGGGAGACGACTGTCTCTCTGACTATCTAAACTATGTATACATTTTGCTTATTAGTTAACAATATCTTGGAAGTAATACACAAACAAGTCCCAAGGCACGTTATAAGCCCCATTGGTTACATAAAAAAATACTTATTATTGTGTAATTAAAATTAAATTAAATTACTTTTTTCTAATTATTTAATATATTGTAAACATAAATCATTGTTGAAATATATTCGTTTATACTTTATTTCATTGCATATTCATATTTATTACTTTAGTAAGTAAGAATGAGGAACCCCAAATGTAAAGAAATAGGATAAATAAGTTAATTCACATATCTAATAAAATAATCACTAATCAGTATAGGCAGTAAAAACAGGAGAAAAATAAAACATATTTGCTAAACGAAATTAGCTTTTATTAACAAAAGTACTATTCATTTCAATGTGTACCAGTTTAAATTATAGAATAAGTTTAATAATGATGTTCATTTGAAGTAAAATATATGGTAGAGATACTTGAGCAATAACAGAATAGAAGCATTGAAAATACAGTATTATAGAATAATATTAATAATACACTAGACTGAGGATATAACTAATGATGAAGCACTTAATCAAAAATAAAATCGCTATGCATAATTTAATAAAAAAAAATGAGTAGATAAACCACATAATCATATGTGAGAAATTAGTGAAATTACAAAAAAAAAATGATTGGGAAGAACCATAAAGACCATGGTTAGAATATACAAAACAGAAAATTAGAAATATGATTCATACATACAATAGAAAAGTAGATGACACAGACAAATGAAAAATATGACAAATGAATTAGAAAATTGATAACTACAGAATGAGGTTATTTTATGAAACTCAATATTTACCAATTAAAATGTTTGTGTTCATACTAAGTAATTTATTGTATAAATCTATGACCTAAAATAGTATAATTTTAAACTTTTATATCACAATATTACATTATTACATAAATTAATTGAAGACTAATAATTCAGCGATACAGAAATTACTTATATTTTATTGTAAATATTTACAACAAAAAATTACCTTACAAACAACAAGGGAACCACCATCAAAATTATTTATTACATCTAAAAAATTGAGAATACACATCGACTGCTTAATATTAGGAAAATTAAGAAAATCTACCAAATACAATTACTTAATATGATTTAAGTTTACAGTTATGTTAGAAATTTAAAGGAATTAGTATTATTATTAGATATTTATATACTGTAACCTAAACTAATCACTTTTAACACAGTATCAGCAATACACCTACTGTCTGGAAAGTCAGTGGGCAATACTTCTGACAGAGCCTGAACAACTGACCACTTATACTTTACTATCAGAATTAATTAAAAATTTGAACAAATTTGTTTAGAAAGCATATTGTACATTAAAATATAATTTAAACAAAATTAATTCAGATGGATTCTGATAATAAAATGTTTACACTATATAATTAAGTTAAAATAATTTAAAAAAAAAAAAATTATATTTCTTAAAAACAAATAAATATTTTTACCTGTTTTCCATATCATCCTCATCTGGATAATTATTTCTCCAGTTTCCTTCATCATTAGAATCATCATCATCTTCACAATTCGAGGAATCATCAGACAAATTATTTATATTTCTACAAATACTATAAAATTTATCGGAATCTAAACCATGTACACTAAAAATAAAACACATTTGTGAAATAAATATTTTAAAAATTCTTTAACATTGTTTAATAATTCTAAAAATGATAATAATCTAAAAGATCGTTATATTATTAAAAAATTTAATTTTTAATATAATAAATCAATGAAAATGTATTATTTATCGGCAAATTATAATAATTACCTATCAATATCTTGTATATCAATTGATTTATCGTCATTATTTAATGCATAATATAAGTCATATACATAATCTATTGAAATTCCTTCATCATCTACTAATGGTTTGATACTATTTTCTGATTGCTTTACAAAATCAACTACTTTTATGTTAAGATTTTCTCCGTAATTTTCTTCAATTGGGATTGTATCTTGTTTAACAGCTCTAAGAGTATTGACAAACTAGAAAAAATGTAATTTAAAAAATAATACTAACATTATATCAAATTAAATAATTCATTATAATTTATCATTTACTAAATGTAAACTTAACATTATTAACTGCAACAGGAGCTTTATTCCCAAACCCACATAGTTCTAAGAATATGCAGTAAAAATTATTATTATTTATAAAAACTATAAAATTATTTTCTAATTAATTTGAATAATCACTTTTAGTATAAATATTCCAAAGAACTATCGACTTACATAACAACAAAATGAGTTTTACATAGAAAATTATATATAATTTATGATCTATATGTACAAAATCTAAAATTGTATACAACACAATATATACAAAGTATATATTATATACTTCACAAATGTTATACTAATATTGTATAAAGAATTATTATTAAATTTTAGTTATTTAATTTATGTATTTCACATTTAAATTAACTATTGACTAATTTTTAACACCATTATATTATTAACATAGATAATAATCTAACGTTATTGTTTTAATTATTTAAAATAATATATGTGAATTTTAAAAGTACATAACATTATATTATTAAAACTAAAAATTATATAAAATACCTTTATTTGTTGAGAAAGATCAAAATTGCGAGTAAATAATTATAATCATTAAATTTAATTATCACTTATTCATTTGATATTAAGTGTTGTAAACCACATGGAAGATTAATTACAATTGTAATTATAGTCTGTATTAATCAATTATATCAGAATACAAATTATTTTAATACTGTAAAAAGATAAACAAAAACAATAAATGCCCTTCCTCAAAAATATGCTATGCAATTTGTCCAGTCTTAATTTGTTTAATTGTTAATATAAAAAAAATATTACAATACATTGTTAAACATTTCAATAAATAATAATATTCATTATTGGAAATGCATTTATAATTAATTATCCTTTATTATAATTAATAACTAGTTGCTTGCCTTTGTGTAGTAATTAAATAATTTTAAAACAATGTTCAATGATGACCTATATTAAATATACCTATTTACGTTTATTATTAAAAATAATTTTATAAGCTATAGTTATTAACTAATTTATACAAATATAAAATACATAATTAAATAATTCGATTTTAATAATTCTTATTTCCAACAATGTACAATGTATACAATTCTGCATTTTTTATGTAACATGTATGTATATATATGTAAAATAAATTCAAAAGTTTATTAAATAATTAATAATATATAGATAAAATATGTTAAACAAATTTTTAACTAAAGTAATTACGTTACATTATTTAAATCATAGTTAATCTATTAAATTATACACCATTATTTTTAATTACACATAAACATTTTTATTTAAATACTCCATAGTAAATACTTTTAAGTATAGCAAACCTTGAAACGTTCTGCTTTTGAGTGCTCAACCACATAATTAAATTTTTGATTTTTACTAGCCTTTGTTAAACATTTTACAGATTTTCCTTTTTGTACATCTTTTAATATTTGAGATAAATTTTCATTCTGAAAAAAAATTGTGATGTATTATAACACTACAAATATATATAATAATAATAAAACCTAACAAATTACCATATGGCATGATAATTTAATTGGAAAATGAAAAAAGTCATGTAAATAAAAGTATTAGAAGTTAAAGAAAGTTATTTTAAAAATAAGAACATAATAATTTAGTATTATATTCTTAAAATTGCAGTAGACTATATATTTGTATTTTGTTGAAGGAAAATATAATACTAAACCAAATAAAATTGAAATTAACTATTAATAATACATATCATAGACAAAATTATAGAAATAATTTTAACAATTTGTCATTAAACTGACTGCCAATAACATTCATTTTTTGGCTAGAATTTAGTACCAAAACTTCAAAAACTATTTAACAATATTGCTGGCATGCAACAATTATTCACATGTCTCAACTAATCTCACTTTATACAAAAAGTAAAAAAACATTTTTAATACCAAAATTAATTTATACTTTAAGTACAATTTAAATATTAATGTTTAAAAATAAAATGTATTAAATACTTTTAAAGTTAAGAATAAAAGTCCCAATTCCTTTGAAGGTTTTTATTGGTATATGGTTAATGTAACAGTTAATGATAAATAATAATCAAAAAGTTTTTCTCTTGGTCCCAAAAATATTTTTTAATGTATTAAATTTAATTTTATTGAAATTAATTGTTAATAGAAATTTTTGAAAACTGTTTAAACATTTTTATTCGTACTGTTTTATTAAATTTAAAAAGAGAAATGTCTTGATCAAAATTGGATATTTTTACTAAAATTAATTTTTCTAATAAGATATAATTTATTACCTATAGGAAAGTTAAGAGTTTTCATTTATTTAAATTTACAACACAAATTTAGTTTAATGCCTACATTAATTTATTATAGCATGTTCATAAAAATTATGAATTCAAAATTGGCCAAAATTAACTTGGTTTTAAATTAGTGACAAGTTGAAGACTGCTGATTATATGAAATTGTCTTAAAAGATCAATTTTGTAAATAAATGTTTTAATCTAATAGATTAAAGCAGTTTACATCATTTTTACAGCCCTAAGTTTAAGTCAAATATTTTTAACTTTATCACTTTCTTTTATCTGAAATATTTGTTGAAATATTATAAAAACCAATATCTAGTATACAAGAACAAAATATAGAAATACATTGTAAACAATCAAGCACTCATTGCTCTATTCCATAACACTATAACTTCGCTTGATAAATAAAAAATTATCTCAAATTTTTTGTTAAAAATCCTATTGTATAAGTAATAAAGAAAATGAAAATATATTTTAAATCCTTATTGTACAAATTATATATATATATATATATGTGTGTGTGTGTGTGTATGTGTAATTTATGGCGATATTTTTATAGCAATAATTGACTAATACTAATTAACCATACAAGGAAACATAAAATTACCAAAATTCAAATTGTCATTGTTTAGAAACTAAACTCATTGAGTCAATTTTAACTTTACCACAATTTTTATCATAAAATAAAAAAATAGTAAACTAATTTTAAACCAAATTAATTTAAAGCAGCTACGGAATCAAAACATGAAATCATACAAAAGATAGTAGTAATTCCCATTTTTTGGAGAATAAAAAAAATTGAATATAAAATAACTTTTTTATACTACATAGATACATTTAATTAATAAACACTTCATATCGGTGTTCACAAAAAACATTTAAATTCAATTATCATTGTAATTTAAAAAATAATTTGAACCAAATAAAGCAATTTTTTTAAACATTTAATGATATTAAATATATCATATATTACATTTATTTTATACGTTGATTAAAAATAAAATAGTGGACTCGAATTTAATAATAAATATGTTAAACCTTTGTACATATAAACTTACTTCGGTTTTTAAAGTGGTAGCAAATTGAAATACACAATCTTTACTGACGTTGGTACCAGTTGTTTTTAGTTTTTTATGTGACACGACTATCGAGTTAAATGGGTCTTCATCGTAACGCCTTTTGACACGAACAAATGCCATAATTGAAGTCGATGGTAAACGGATTAACGTCTAATAGATATAATAAAACAATATTAAATCGTAATTCACTAACCACGAATTGAAATTAAAAAATCTATCACGCACACTAAAACAGAAATTATAAAAGAAATACGTACGAAAAAGCTCAATAAAAATATTTATATAAATAATAATCTAAATATGACTATACGGATCGATACATTTATTAATAGTTTAACACGCTAAATGAATTTCAATTTTTTAAAACCATTAAGGTTCGAAATTAAAATTGTGACAACCGCAACAGTGAATACCAAGTGATGATAAGAAATAATAACAATGAAGATGATAGAAGTGAAATATCATTAAGCCAATTCGTTACAAAAAATATCGGTACTAACTTCGGACTGTACGTAAAAACGGAAAATAAACTGATAGATTTTCGGAGGAAAAACTTCGACATTATTCCGTTATCAATGTTATATTTAAACTATAATGTAATATGTAGCATTATAAATGGAATGTAATGTTTAACGTTAACTTGAGATTGTTTTAATTAGCTATTTTTAATTATTAATATACCACTATAACTAAAATTTCAATTTGAATTTTTTACTAGATTTGATTGTCTTCGTCAATGACTTCTTTTATTATTATTTTGCACAAAATATTTATATTTAAATTCTAAGCAAAATGAGAAAAATACTTGTTTTTAATCATATTTGGACGTAATCTGTTTAAGAAAATTAATAAACAATTCGTACAGTTTCGATGAATCTATATTTAACACATGAGCGAAATTTTACGAAGAATATAATAGTATACACAATTTGAACAATTGTTTCCCATACGTTTTAATAGACTTAAACAGTGGTTATTTAGACAAACAACGCACAATAATAAAATTCTTATATTTGTATTATGTAATAACTATCTACTTTGACCCTTAACAATGGAATGATTAAAAATGTTTGTTTATCAGATTAATGAAGTTAATGATGATAATATTATAAAGTTGTAAAATAACGTAAAATTATGAGTAATTATTTTTTAAATTTAGATTGATATCTTAATTCAATTTTTTACATGATATCGACGTTAACTTAATAAAGTTTAATATTGGTTAATTTCATTTTAAGAAAATATATTTGCGTTAATTTCTGTATCGTGGTTTGCCGCTAATTTCTTATCATTCGTCAAACTGTTTTAAACATTTAAAGTTAGAAATTTGTATACGTTTGAAATCCGTAATTAAAAATAAAATATCTAAGTTTTGAGCGTGATTATAATTATAAAATATAACAATATAATATAATCAAATTATCTCTAAATATTATCCAAATAACGTAACCGGTCTTTTATGTATTTTTATAAACTTGGTAAACATGGAACTAGCGCTACATATCGAGCAATTACAATTAAAATCCGAGTATTTACACACTAACCCAAAACAAACACATTTTCACGAAGAGAATAACAATTCATTGTTTATTTCGTGGAATGATTGTGTCACAGTTTTATACTCGTTGGACCAACTAGTTGAAGCTAGTCTTTGGAATCCCGTTGAACCTGTGGTAAATTCTTGTACTTATTCAATTTTTTTTGTTAATAATTATTTAACAAAAACTCACTAATAATTTTACCATATTCTAAACAATAATAGTATATATTTTACAATCATATTTGTCATTGACAATTAAAATAATACAATATATGTATACATTTGTAGTATAATAAAATGAGATTTGTCAATTTTAATAAATAAATCGCTCTATTTTTTACAATTTACAATTTTGACGAAATAAAATGAGTAGGATGCCTGGCGTTAAATCATTTTTATATTTGTATATAAATACTGTATTTAATTACCATTTATACTAAATTAAAATGATCAAAATTTATTGAGCACATATTAAACAATTAACTATAAATTATATGAAATATTACCTAATCTGAATTTATCTTAGAATATGTATTTAAATAAGAGGGTAAACCTAAATTTATCGCCAATATAGCCTAAACTAAAAATTGTAACTTGCAGCTATATCTTATACTAGTTACATTGTATCCTTCACTGACTGTTGATAACTTATTAAATGTAAAATAATATATTGTATAAGTGTGAAACTTATTTAAGTAAATCAACTCTGTCCTATATGAAAATTAACAGTTTTGTTTAAAATTTATATTTAGATTTTGCAAATAAGTATTCCAGTATTATCTATCCTGACATTCAATTCAAAAGTTTATTGTATTGATAAAATTGGATCTATATATCATCTAAAACAAGTTCAACGGTAACTTTCTTACTTTTAATGACTTAAATAAAAATTAATTTTAATGTAATGTTTTAGTGATTCTCCAGACTTATTTGATAATACTTTCATTCCAAATTCTCAACACTCACTATTCAATTATAAATGGATGTCCTTCTATTCACAAAAGTGTCCTTGCAATGTTTTTAGTGCAACTTCTTATTCGGATGGAATTGCCATAATCGCTGCATTAAGTGATTCAATTATTATACAATTGTTAAAAATTAATTTTAACAAGAATGATGAACCAACTATATTTAATACTTGTAGTAAACAGATTAAATTACAAAAAGAGGTAGAAGTAAAAAAATTATTAAAAATAATAATAATAATAATTGTACGTAAATTTAGTTTCCATTTTTAGTTACTTCTTTTATATCATGTATTTGGAGAAATTGGTTTAGTAGTCAGCAAGCCATAAAACTCTTTGAACCAAACATACTTGACAGTTTAGATATATTTGTATTAGCTACAGAAGAATCAAAACTATATTATACAACATCAGACACACTATGTAGAAATGCAAAATTATTTTTATATTCTCCACCAAATATTATACATATTCAATTTAGTGATTTCGGTAATATTACTTAGGTAATTAAAAACTTTAACACTATAATTTTATACATTTTTTTAGAATCAAAGAAATTACTTTTAGTATCATCTAGTGGAATTCTGACAGTTATGCATTGTGTTGAAAATGTTCCACTTTCATTCATATACTTGGCAATTACAAAAGTGATTACTACCTTTATTATAGATTCAACGGTGATTGTAAGCGACGGTATTCATTTATTCCAAATTACGTTAAATAAACAATTTTCAAAAATTGTTAAACAAGTTATAACTCCATTAAAAGGTACTATTCAAATTTTGAATAATTAGTGTTTAAAAATATTAATATTTAAATCTTTAAACGTTTTAGGAGTTGTTGCATTACATAGGTTTCAGTTAAATAATATTATTGCGATAACCCATCAAAATAAAGTGTACACATTATCTCCTAAATATGAAAAGGTCCCTCAAGAACTCAGGTTTAAATTTGATGAAAAAATTATATTAAACGACATAAAAAATCTTTATAAAAGCTTAGAATTGTTGACTAACCAACATGATAATATGAAGAAATATATAAACGCAGTATCTATTATTGCACGAAAAGATTTAGTTGCACAAAATTGTTCGATAAATGTTTTAATTTATTCAGGTTATATATTACTTATTTAATTTAAAACTTCAGTTTCAATGTATCATTCAAATTTTATAGGTACTAAAGCGATAAAATTAGGAGCTCACCAAAATGAATATATTTTTGCAATCAAACTTTCCATAGATTGTGCATGGTTAACATTTCCATCTACTATTTGGAAGCTTTTAGTTCGTATTACAAACAACGAAAATTCATCGTCAAACTGTGGCTTATATCCTGTTAATGTTAATCTTTTTAACAATAGCCATCCATTAATAGTGAAACATAATTTATTAGATACAGTAGCTCAAACTTGTACTTCTGGTTTAGTATACTGCGAATTAATATGTCAAATACAAAATGATTTAGTCAATAACTGCTTAGTTATTCCATTAAAACCAATAAAATTAAATTCGTTATATTTCATAAATGTTGAAAAGCGAGAAAAAATACCGGTAATGAATCATTTAGAAGATCGACATAAGTACATTTTTGAATTTCCAGAACATTTATCCTTATTAGAATGTTTAACGATTATTACAAACAAAAATAAACATAGAATATCAAAATCATTGTATACAAATACAATTGGCAAGTTTATAATGTGTAGGGTATTTATTTTATTTTATGTTTAATTTATCGTTGTCATTTTAGAAAATATGCCAAAAGTGTTACCTTTGAATTTCTTTGGAAAAATAGTTTCTGTGATATTAGACGACAAAGTTACTAAAACAATTGTCCTAGAGTGTATTGATAAAAATGCTTTGATTAGAGTTCGCGATGGAATTTTTAGTGAACTATCAAATGACCAACCAGCCACTATAAAACATTCAGTTCTTTCAGACGTTCAAGTAAATATTTTAATTGGTTTACCTAATGTTCTATAAATTTACTAATTTGATTTTCTGTTCCATAGAAACAACTTTGTTTACTGGAAGAATTATCAATGACAGATAAACAAGATAAAAATCTTCAAAAAATTAAAACCAGAATTCAAAATCAAATAAGTACACATATTCCTGTGTAAGCAGACTAATGATAATTGGTTTGTATTAATTAATTTAAATTTTCATTGAGTTACAAAATAATATGGAAATAAATAATAAATTACCTATTATAAAATATTTAAAATATACATATACATATAGTAGATATATAATGTATGTAATATAAATATTACAAAGTAAATAATTTAAGCTAAACATAAACTAGCCAAGGTTGATCATTTGATTTTTACATTGATCATTTGTATGTATACTCTTCTATAAAGTATTCCTCTTAGCATTTCAGTCCATGCTTGACAGATATTTAATACTCAAATTTGATTATAAAATACTTTATAATTTAAACAAATATAAATATATACATATATTAACTAGTTTATTTTATATTGCTAAATACTTAATTGAGGTATACCCGATATGATAATTTTTATTAGGGTTTAATATACATGTTAATATAAAATAATAAATTTGAAATATTTAATACATTTTATCATACTATTTACCAAAGCCTATATTTTTTTTTTTCGAACCGGCAATACCCTCACTGGCCCGGTAAGCTTGAAGGCAATACTTCGGACCAAGCCTATATAACCCTTTTTTTATGGTATCTGCAATACCCTCACTGGCACAGAATGCCTGAAGACAATACTTCGGACCAGTGAGTCGCCACCATTTATTTAAAAAAATTTAAAAGTTTAACAAATATGATCATCTTTAAGAGTAGGCGAGCTATTCCCACATTGTTTTACCTCGCCCCCCAGTCCTTTATAATGTAATTAGCTATGAAATACATTTTAATAACTAATATTAATTTATAAATATATTTCAATGTGTAAAAATTACTCGTAGCTACATAGCTGGAAATTTCATAAAATTAATTTTTAAAACTATACTACACATTCATCACATATTTAAGAATTAAAGCCAATAAACTATTTGTAGATCATGTCACAATTAAATTTGCAAACAATTTTGATTTGTATATTACAATAGTTGTAATATTTATATAAAGGTACATATACATCATTTTATATTTGATATTAATTATTTTATTTATCTATATTTTTGTATACTAATGTATAATATTTAGTTTTAATATTAATTAAACCATTTGAGGTATTAAATTTTTAATTTAAATAGTATATACATTAAGCTGGTAAACCAGAATTAATTTGTCCTTCAATACCACACTCATCATTTCCTCTCAATATTTTGAAAAATCCATTATTGCCCCAATCGTTATTCCATGAATTGGCTACCAACCAATATGGTGTATCATTCTCTATACCCCAACCAAGGATACGAATTGCATGTCCACCAAGAGCCTTACCAGCAACATGTTTATATACTCCTGCAAATGCATACAATAAGATAATTAAAATATATGTAAATTATAAAAATTTATATATCAAACATCAGAATAATCTAATTTGTTTATTTTATAGTTTTAATAATATGGATAATAAAATATTTATTTTAATTAATTAGTTCTTTAGAAATAGAATATATATTTTTGATTTAATAATTTTAAAAATAACAAGATAAATAGCTAGATAAATATTAGTTTAAGTAGATCACTTCTTGATTGGGTATTGTTAACTCGGCGATGGTCGCGCCCTAAAATATACCATGTTTTGTCATGCCATTAAATTATACACACTATCACTGTATCGTGATGAAAAGTACTGGGATGGGTATGACTATGAATTTTGACAGCAATAGTTAGGAAGGTAGTGGGCACAGCAACATTGTCTATGAGCTACATCTTTCCTTATTTTAAAGGATGAAATAACTTGGGTCTGATAGACCCTGCGCGAACACTGCTAGGTTAAAGTTGTATTATTTTTAATTTGAGATCCATGATAAATTATTGTCATATATATAAGAACTTTATAGAGTCTGTTTTATTGTTTAATTTTAATTAATATATATATATTAGAATCTGAGAATAACAATTTTTATCATTTTATGCTTTGCTTGCTATAAAATATATTCTACATTAATAATTTTAGTGTTATTCAGAAATTATATTAACTTGTAAATTTGTAAGATTTATACATTGACATTCTTATAAGAAATGTGTATTGCATGCCATTAAGTACAATAATATAATTTAATATTAAGGACAAGTATTTACTTCAAAATATCATTTTTCAGGAAAATAAACAGGACTATGATTAATTTCTAATATCAAAATAAATTATAAATGTATAACCTAATACTAACCAGATTTATAAGTTACAAAATCTTCATAAACTGTAAATGCTCCTTCAACAGGACCATTGGTATAAATTTCCTGTCTAATTTGATCAACATCATTTCCAAGTGAGTACACAGATTTACCTAAAATTGATAAATGTATTTATATTATTAATTTGTGAAAATATACTTTATATTTAATAACCTACATATCTCGTATTTACATCTTATTTAAGTATTTCAGAATATTTGATTAAATTAATATTTACCTCGATGCAAATCTTGTTCATAAGGTATCTTGTATCCTTCTTCACATTTCTTAACACATTTAGGAGTTTTACCTCCTTCCTGGCATGGTCCTCTAGTACCATTTACATGATGTTCACATGGAGCTATTTCATATGGAACACATCCCTATATAAAACAAATAAACATATAAAGTGGATATTTCTGATTTTAATATGAAACTCCAAGAATTATATACACCTAAAATATTTAGTTGAATAGAAACCCTATTAACTTTATACATTTATAAAAATATATATTTTATGGTAATATAATAATTTGCGAAACAAAATAAATATTCATCTGTTTACGTGTATTAAAAAAATGTGTACAATTATAATCAATATTATTTATATGATACAATCAATGACATCTGTAGCAATTATTTTTAGTATAGGACAATCTCAAAAATAAATTCTTGGATTATGATCACACTAAGCTTGCACAGATATTTGTTAATCAGAATATTTTTAAAATTTGTTAGATATAATTAGATAAGGTAATAATTTAAGTAATAAGAATTAATGTTAATTGGAACTTGATGTATAAATTTAAAATACCATTTAAAATTCATTCAAAAAATAATTTTTTTTTATAAGACCATTCCTTATTTATTAATATTTAAAAATATATTCCCTTTTAAATTATGTTAATAATAATGATTTTCAAGCATTTTGTTTATATAATTTATCAAATATTTTTTCTGTTTTTGTTTTACAATAATGAATGAGAAAACTTGTATGAAGGCAAGAAATATGTTTTTAGTCTTATAAAGATTAAATTTTTTTGTTATAAACAGTATCACCCACAGTGGTAACTTTGTAAACAATATTTTAAATAAAACATGTATTTAAAAATAAATAATATTTTTAATAATCAAAACAATGAAAATAAAAATTTTAAATTAAAATATTAAACCTGATATTTCAATACTATAGACAGCCATAGTAATCTAGAGCCTTTCTTTCTTCTCTATATCTGTCACTGATTATCAAATATCCCACAAATTATTTTTAAATCATAACTGAAGTATTACCAAATGAGATCCATATGGTCCTCCACTAACAATGCCTTTAGTTTTCCAATAATGCCATGCTGCTCCTGGAAAACCTCCATTGCATCCAAAACCACATGTCCAACAACAAGAAACTAAATTTTCAGCTGAAAAATGGAAGTTTACAGCACCTTTAGAGTGAATACAAACACGATCAGACATGGCTTCTACAGCTCCAAATGCCTATATAACATATTTATTAAACGTATAACAAAAAGGCATCTAATGTAAATTTAACAAAATTATGAAAACCATAAATTTACCCAACAAGACCCGCATGATCCTTGATCTCTAATTTCTCTAATGGTCGGGCAATTTGGCCAATGTTCCCTTGCATCAAAATTTTCGGGCAAATTAGTTGGTGCATCCGTGTAAGATAATAGTTGTTCCAACTTTGGATAATTTTCATTGGACTTGTGAACACCCATCAAACCTTGTAAATAAGTGAGTGGAGTGTTTTTATGGAAATTACGCCCAGCCTGAAATAATTTAAAATAAAATCTATATTTTTAATTGATAAATATATTTTGATATACAAAATATTTAGATAAATTTTAGCAATACTAAAAAAAATTATCAAGTTTATATATATATACTAGGTACTAAATTAATAAATCAAAGAATTGTTCAAATTTCAATAATAAAATTATTTTCCAAATTGCATCAAACCAATTAAATTCACTATAAAATTATTCATTTTCATAAATTTGTTTATTACAAAGAAATTTTTCAGTAATATCCAAGTTCGTTTTAAAAAAATTGTTGTTTGTGTATATTTTTAGTATTTTTATATTTTCTTTAATGTCTATTCTAAGATAATCTAGTTTTAAACTGACATCTTCTGTATGAACTCACTCTTGAAATGTCAAAAATGTTAGTTTTCAAAACAAACATATTACTTAAAAATCTTTTTATAAATTTACTATCATTATTCATTTAATTATTTGCCTGGTATTTTTAAAAAGTTTTTTGCTTGCATTATGTATAAAAACACATTACAAACTAAAAATTACCCAATTGAAGAATCAATTAGAAATAACCAATTGGATAAAATCTTCCCAATGCGTATATACTTTAAACTATTATATAAAACTTTTGAAACTATTTTACTATCTACCTAAAGAGTGTATTTAATATAAAACAAATCTCAATACAAATGAAGTAATATATTTTATACGTTATCAACTCTAAAGTATTATTTACCTGCTCTAAAATCACAACGGTCTAATTTTTATTAAAACTAAAACAAACGTATAAAAATTTGAATTAAAATTTATAGTAAAACAAATGAATTATTTAATGTGATTGGCTTAAATTGTCGCCAATTTGTAACATTCAAGAAAATTAAAGATCTGTCAATATTAATATAGGCATGACGCAACAATGCGATGTGACGTTCTACCTTATGAGGTTTATAACTCCCCCCTTTTTCAGTTAACATACTAACGAACATTTCACGGTGACTGCCGTCGATAAATATAACGGCATTAATAAAACGGCAATACTCGTATTTAACTATCGGATTATCATAAAACAACAATAATTAAATGTCCTCGTCTTTGGTATCATCTCCGTAGTTAATATACAAATATTTTATTTATTCCTTTGTAATCTATTTAAACTATGGTCATTTATTGGTTAATATTTATCTCCTCACCTCCTACCATCCTCTTCTATCTCTTTATTTTTACATTTTTCTTTGCCTAAATGTCAGCTTTTTTAATCGAAATTAACTTGTAATTTTTATTATTATAATTATTTTCCTCGTTTCGTCGTATTTTCCGTATAACTATATTTTTACTCGAAATTTACAATATCAATCATAAATTTAACGTTTTCATACACAGTTTCTATTATTTTCATATTCAATTATTAATATTATTTTAACAATTACAATATTGAAAAACAGGAACAGTTTTATAAACGATAAAATGTTTACATCGTATAATAATAAAATGTAATAATAATACAAACCTTCCACGAATTTTGAATGGAATTGATGTAGTCGATGAAGTCGTCCGACAACGGGTCATCAGGGACACGAACATAAGACGACGTTGCAAAATGGAAGATCAAAAACCCGAGTGCGATTGACTTAAACATTTTCGAGGGAAATACGATTTCGTTTAAATGTCAATTAACGACTACGGCGAAACTGTCTTCAATATTACTTATATAAAATATTATGTACGAACGAATGACGACGGGCGGCTATATTTTTTATAGGACCGTGACAATGCACGTCGAAAAGCGATCAAACACGTTCGAATTTTGGGAACTTTGATCGACAGGACGAGTGTACGTGCGCTGTTTGTCGACCAAACTAACGAGACAACAGAGGAAATTACCGTATATGTACAGCATACACCAAGCGTGTTACACCGCGAAGCCCGCCGTCGATCTGAAGCGAATCGAACGTTTTCGCTCAAACCAACAACAACAACATAACGTTAATTAACGAACAAATACGAACGCGATAACCTTTGGGTCGTTATTAATAATCGACCCGACCGAGTACTTGAACCGGTTTTTCTAATCGTTGTTCGCCATATTGCGGCGTATCGATGAACATCTCACCGAAACCGTCACCCATACACTCATCAGTGTACGAATAATAACGGTGTACGTAAAATTTATTTTGTTTGTTGTCCGAATTTCGGTAGAGACGGCGATAAATGATACATCGTAATTGCTTAGTATTCGGATACTCTCCTGACCGCAGCAAAATGTCAACGACGAAACGCGCCCGTTATCTAGAAAATCATTTTTTCTGTTCGTCGTAAATAATAACGGCTTCTGAAATAGGTAATAATACGACGCGCGTCGTCTGCCCGTGTTTACTGTAATGTTGACCGAAATTGGAATACTCGCAAGGTTCCGAACCGAAATAACGTTTACGTAGTTTTCTGCTTCGTCATAAATTACTCGGACGAAATACCGTTTTCGCCTTACTTAAACGCAATACGAATACACAATCGTATTAATACGCGTATTATACGTATGTATATATTAAAATATATACGTTTATTCCTGAAGCTATAAAAAAAGAACTACTATATCCGAACGTACGTGTACATACGAACACTCTGTATATGGATAACGCGTGTAGATGAGTATGCATAGTACCCATGGCGATGGTCAATACGACGTGAAATATAACGCCACCAGTTTATGACGATTGTACGGTACCTATGACTGACGTTGTGTTTTAGCAGTCCTCGTTTTCGTGTCACGCAAATTATATCCAATGCGGACGACAACATTATTATGACTGTCGGCTAAATTCTGAACTCTTCGTATGACTCTGTAGACAATATGTATAAGACGAGCGTACAGAAATGATGTATTCATAAATATACGTGTTTACGAACTGCTTTTTTCTTTAATACGAGACGATTATCTCGGTAAATAATATTAATACGTAATTACGTGAGACGATAAGCCGTGTACAATCCAATTGTATAAATGTTGCATAAAAAAAACTTTGAATTTACTTTGAACGTAATTATTAACTCAACGTTCGATTAATGTATTAAACGTGTGTATAAATATGTGGCTATCTATTTTAATAATTATCCTATATATTAAAATTGTATCATAATAGATTACCATATTAAACCATAAGGTAACGTATCAAAAATATCATAACTACGTCAATTATGATCAATTTGTATCAGTACGTGATTTAAAAATCAACATGTGAAGGTAATGACATATAAAATGTACATTATTGTTGAAAATAATTTTTTCATTTTGAAATTTGTGTAGTTGTTTACCTATTTTATGATATATGTTTTACTGTACTGTAGGTAGAATTTTGTTAAGATTTAGAAGGGATTTAAAACAATTATTATGTATTTACATTAATTTTTTCAGAAATTCTCAAATAAATTTAAAATTATTTAAATATTCAAATTATATTTTTAAATAGTTAAAAAAGTCATATATATAATTCATACTCTCAAGTTATTAGTTTTTATTAAAAGTTTACAAATTTTTTTTTTAAATTATTCAATTTTCAAACACTAATTTATAATATTGCCGTACAAATAAATAAAATAAGTGTGTATGGCGAAATTTGTTAAACTATGATTTTTTTTTACAATAAACATAAAACATTCACTTTCAAAGAAATGTCTAATATATTAATCATTCTTTAAATTTTGATCCTAAGTAAAAGAAATGTAATTCAAATTCCAAACAATTTAACATAAATATAGGAAATAATAAATGTATTGTCTAATTACTTTCCATAGTAAATTTAAATATAATAACTAAAACTTAATAAATACTAAAAAAAAATTATTATTACAATAATATAATAGTTGTTATATGTATAATGTAATTTTTTTTCCTAATGATACTACCATAAGGTATTTGGTGAATGATATCTCAAGAGTAGTGGTTGATTTTTGACAAGTCTTAAGAGAAAGGGCAACATAAACATATATTCATACAAAAATAAGTCTAAAATTAGACAAACACATCCTTAACATAAGTCATCACTGTACATACATTCATAAGCAACATAAGTTTTAAATCCTAAATGTGAATATTAAATTTAATTGGACTTCATCAAAACACAAAATTTAATAATAACGAAAAAAATGTTTAACACAGTTACACATTTGAAAATCTAATGTTTATTTTATATAATAAATGTAAATACTCATAGTTAAATCACCGAAAATTAGTATTAATAAGTTAAAATTAAAGCAATTAGGAAAAAAAAACAAAGTTAATGGAGACAATAAAAATGACTAACAGCAGTCAATAATTTTATAGATGTTTACATAATACATTTTATTTATTTTGAGCTTGATGTATGTGTCCATTGCTAATATATAGCACAAATATGTATTATATTTATTGTTTATCTTCTTGCTTCTTAAGTTGTTTTTCTCTCATTCTATCAGCATCTCTGAAAAAGCCAATACATTTTTAAATAAATATTCAATAGAATACAATAGATATACAATATACAAAAAATAAAAACAAGAATTATTGCTTAAAATTGTATTAGTTGCCAAAATAAGATTAAAAACAATCTATTTTTAACAGAAATAATAAATTAAATACTAAGTATTTTACGTTATAATGTATAAGTAATTTATTTGTTAATCAAAGACTTGATGTATGGAGTTTAGCTCTGGAAGAGAAAAGATTAAGGATTAATAGATGACAGTATATAAGGAATGAGTTTGATGAGAGAATAAGTAGATGAAATGAGGACTGGAATGACAATAGACAGGGATAAAATAAGGGAGGTTGAAATTTTTAAGTATTTAGGGTCCTTTGTACAAAAGGACAGGGGTTTTGAGGAGGATGTGAAACATAGGATTAGATGTGGGTAAATTAAGTAGAGAGACGCAGCATCTGGTGTCTTGTGTGATTAGATAATTCCAATGAGGTTGAAAGGTAAGTTCTATAAGAGTGCAGTAAGACCAATTATGTAATATAGCTCAGTGTTGAACGGTAAATAAGAAAATAAAGAAGAGAATGAGTATAGTCAAAATGTGAATGCTTAGATGGATGAGTGAGGTGACAAGAGAAGATAAGATACAAAATTAATAGATAAGAGGAAGTACAGGAATATTGTCGATTGTGGATAAGATGAGAGAGAAGAAACTTTGACAGTTTGGTCATGTTACAAGGGAAAGAAAATTGGGAAACAGTAAGAACAATACCTAATATTATATCCCTAAATATGATTGGTTACGAAAATCAGTAAATTAATACGTAAATATTGAAAATAAATAATTTAACTTGGTTCTCATTTCTAATATAGAATTTATTTGTTAAATGTTTTGAATAACATTTAAAAATTAATGTATTTTTATATAATAAAATGTTTAAGAATTCATAAAAAAGTAGATAGTCAGTTTATTTATTTTTAAATGTATACATTTTATAAAATTATATTGTAATTATGTAGTTTAGAATGATTTTGTACAAGCTTTTAATGTTTATATATAATTGATAATATAATGATATCAAAATAAACGTTACAAAACTAAAGTTAATACTTAATCTTTTCAAAAAAATATAATAAATATTAAACCTATTAGAATCCAAAAATATTTAATAGTTTTATAACTAAATTTCCAATAAAACCACAGATTAATGTATTTCAAGTATTTTAATTTTAAAATATTTATCTTGTTTGAACATCTTCATATGAATAAGATATAGGTAATAAATAATAATCTCATATTATTAAATATTAAAAATAATAAGATTACAGTTATTGTAGTAAAAGTATATACACTTCTGTTTGCCAATATTATACATAAGAAACAAACCATTGTGCATTGCCCTCTTAAACGTCTTTAAACGTTTATTTGAGATTATATTAGTTTAGCATATAAGTCAAAATACTTGCTAATTCTTACTAAATACATCTATAATAGTCATAAAATATAAATTCATACTAAAAATTGTCCATTTCTAACTAGTTAATGGAAAATTTATAAATAACTATTTGAAATTTAGTAATTTGGTATAGTTTAACAATATTATAAATTATCTTGATTGTAATTCCAGTAATTAACAGCATAAAATTATATTATAGTAATCCTAAATAATACATTTTTTAAGTCATCTAAACTTATCTATACCGTTGGTACATTAGACAAAACTATTGGGATATAATTTAAATAATAATTAGTTTAAATGTTTACCTACCTTTGCTTTCTTTGTTCCAACGTCAATCCTTGATTAGAACCTTTGTCAGAAATTCCCTTGCGTTTGGCCTGTTCCTGTTGTTTCTTTTGATTTTTTTCACGGGCAAGATCTCTAGCGTTACCTCCTATATAACAATAAATAAATAATTCGATTTTATAAGACATATGTGGTATCCATAATAACACAATTAAATATAACAAAATGACGTTGTTCTAATACATACTTGCCATTTCTATCCGAGATTGGTAATTATTATTTAGAGTGTTCAACAATCCACTGTGAAAATGAAACGAGTGAGGACAATGAGTAAAATTTAAAATTTGTTTGTGTTTTACAGGTTTGGAGTTCCAACATACCATATAACAAATTATTGATAACATTTTCTTGGCGTCGGACATCCACGATTAATTTAAACAGCTGATTTTTTATTTTTCACTCACCAAGAAATTGATAATTACATAATTTACATTGTACATTATTTTTATCCCTGTGAATGAATAAATTCAAAAATTCATCTTTCACTCTACGTAACGATTAAATTTAATTAATAGGTAGGTCAAAAATTGAAACATGAAAACAATCTGTTAAAACAAAATAGAAGATCCTTCTCTTTGTTATCGATCAACGAACGTAACCACTATGGTAACAATCGGTTTACCAATTTATGTAATTTAATGAATTTATTAACATATTATCAATATAAGGTGTTAAATATTAAAAAAAGTAATTGAATTTGCTATTATTTGAATTATTCGCTGTTCCATATTTGTATTAACCAAAACGATTTCGTGTTTATGGCATTTTTTTATTTTCAGTACGTACATCGTATTGTTTACATCTTGATTGATTCCACTGCAGACACCACAAATCAAACCATGTGGATATTATCAAATGTTTATTTATAAGATAAGAATTTCAAACTATAAAATATTAAATTAAAGTTTTAGAATTAAATTTCTATTAAAATTAGAGTATTTTGTTTGTGTTGTCATTTTTCATCTTTTATGTGGTATGATGAATTATTATAATTTCAAATTATTTTGAAACAATTACATTTTTTTATTATTTTTATTATAATAAATTCTAATAAAACACCATGACATCTACAAACCTAGAAAATATTATTACGTGCGGTCATTATTTAATTATAAACAAAAACGAGACATATTTAATTCATCAAATATCCAACAAAGCCATTTTGAAATTAGGTCGAGACGTCATCGATCTCAAAGCAGCTATTGGACAACCTTATTCGTCCACATACAAACTAGAGCCAATGCCCGAGAAAAAGAGACACTACACATTGGTCATTTGTAATGATAATCAAGAACGAAATCAATGGGCGACAAATGGTTGTGGTACTGATAATAAGCTCATAACTGATGATAGTTCTTCCCAGCTGCTAAGTACAGACGAAATAATAGCATTAAAAGAAAGTGGAAAGACAGGCCAGAATATAGTTGAACGACTGCTGGAGAACAGCAAAACGTTTCAGCTAAAAACTGAGTATGCTCAAGAGAAATACTTAAAAAAAAAAGCTCGGAAATACTGTGACTATTTAACTATATTTAAACCTACAATACGACTTGTTACTGATGTATTATATAAACAACAATCTATTCCTAAAACTATAGCTTTAAGATTTGATACATTAGCTCAGATATTATGTCGTATTAATTTAGATCCTGGTGGTAAATATTTGCTATATGAGAATGGTAGTCAAGGATTACTACAAGCAACACTTCTTAATCAATTATACGATAATGGTTACTTAGTACATATATTCTCATTAACAGCCGAACAAAATGCATTGAAAGCGGTTAAAGCTATGAATTTTTCAGAATCTAAAATGAAACAAATGATAACAGTTAGTTTGGATGAAATTTTAAATACGAAGAATGAAGATATTATTCCAGAACAAAAAGATGAAGAAGTATTTAATTATTCAAGCGATAAAAAAAGAAAAAGTGATGAAGGATATGTGCAGGTAAAAAAAAAAATTCGACCAACAACTAGTACAGATGGTTTAAATTTTTTGAAATCAAATAAATTTGATGGCCTAATTGTAATGTGTAGAGAGGAACCAACTGAATTTGTTAAAACTCTTTTACCATATCTATCGTTGTCAAGACCATTTGTTGTTTATTCAGCATATAGAGAAATGTTAGTTACTATGTATGCTGAATTTAAGATGAGAAGGGATGTAGTGTTTCTTCGACTCACTGATAATTTCATGAGATATCATCAAGTTCTTCCAAATAGAACTCATCCTAATGTTACAATGGATGATGGAGGTGGGTGTTTATTTTCTGGATTGTTTGTTGAAGGAACTAAATAATAAAAGTTATAAATTATATCAAAATGTTTGTCATCATTAAATATTATTTTTTTCAACAAACTGATTCATTTTTTTAATACCCATTATTTTTTAGTATCATATATACACACATACACACAATATATAATTTATATTAGTTACTTTTATGTTGTAGCTACATTATTTAACTATATAAAAAAAATGTATAATATGTCTAAATTAAGAATACTACTTAAAAATATTAAAAATATATCTGGATAGTAAAATAAAATGATAAAATTGTGTCATGATAATAGCAAATTATATCTTGCAAGAAAGGTTTAAAAATTTATATTTTAATTTGTTAAATAATACAAAGAAATGTCAAATAGTAGAGGTCCAACAATAATTGTTTTTAATGTGAAATACAAAATCTATAATAATTCTTTGATGAGATTTGCTAAAAAATAAACAGTGAAACATTATCTACTTCATCAATTACTAGTAAATCTGAAAATACATCTAATACATTTATGTATATTCTCAGATTTATATTGTATAATTATCCGTGTAAACTGTGTAACATTAATTTAAAAATTCTATGTATTACTATATTCATATAACTATGCAATAGAAAGATCAATCGATTTTATTTAACTAGATGAACACTAATTATTATTTGTTAAAATGTGTATAAAATAACCAGTAAAATGTATATTATCAATTATTTCGAAAAATTATATTTGATTTTGATGATGACCTTTCACACATTTAATGGAGAGTCATTGAAAGTTGATCCAGAAGATGGTTCGATTTGTGGACTTTCTAAGAAACAAATTCAAAAAGCGTTGTCATATTCAAAAAAGTCTATCAAAGGTATCGCTATAGATGCTAAGTGTTTAGAAGAACGAAATAACAGTAACGAATATTTGGCAGAGCAGTACAAATTGATTGAATGTCTTCAAAAAGAATACTTGTTGGCCAAAGGTAAGTATAATAATGAATACTATTGAATGTATACTGAGTAATCTTAATTATAAGTGAATTACTCATAGATAATATATAGACGTTATATTGTTTATTTTACGTAATGATGTATATTTATGATTAATTTATAGATCAAGTAAATGAAATAATCGAAGAAAATGAAGTAGCCGAAAAATTCGATGATCAAGATATTCAGAAATATAATCTACAAAATATTGCCGAAGGAAACGAGAAATTGGATAAAGTGGCCAAAGACTATGAAGAAACAATAATTAAACATTTAGAATCGATAGACGATATGATAGCAAAACGAATTTGTGTCGATGAACTCACTATAGCATTGACCAACACAAAAATTGAACTAATTGCAACAATATGTAAAGATATATCGAATAATATTAATAAAATATGCAAACTTGGTGTGTATAGCCAAGAGTGTGCATTAATTTAAAGAATTCTGCAAATAAAAACGTTAAATAAAATAATTATCTTATCATTTAATCTACAAATAACCAAATTATTGACTTTAGTTAAATGTAATTGTGTGTAATTTAATTACAATTAGTTTTGTACGATTCATCATACACTGTTCATAAGTAATCATTGATTCATGTCTCTTGTGTATGTAAAACTGTTAACAAATTCGTTTAAATTTAAATACAATTAATAATGTCATTATTCATAATTTGTTAAGTGGTTTAAAAATGAAATAAGTTTTGTTATCCATTAAAAAATATGCTACGCTCTTTATTTACTTTCTTGAAAAATGATATTTTAACAATATATCCATTATAATATTGTTATAGCATTGTGCTTAAAGTATTTTGATATCAGGTGATATTCTTTTATATAACAAATTAATAACATAGAATCAAGTATTATTGTGTATAAAACATATTCAATTTATTATTTTAACTTCTTCATTACATTTTTTAAAAGATGTTTTAATCCGTTTGTTATTAATAGTCCATAGATCAGTGGCAATTTTGGGTGTAATGTACTGTTATACTTATAATTAAAAAATATCAAATTTTCTGTAATTTCTTCAATATTTAATAACTAATATCTAATTTGTATAATATATAATCTAAAATATGAGTTTGTCAAATAAATTGAATTGTGTCTAATATGATTGGTTAGTTTAGAGGTCAATTTTTAAAATATTAAATTTTAATTACTTTCATAAAACTTACCGTATTTAATAAAATATAATTAATATGGCCAGACAGGTACAGGATTTATACGAAACATTAAATTATTTGTATTGATATTTATTTTACATATACATATTATATTGTTAAAAAATAAACGTTAATTACAAAAAAAAAATTAAAAATATAAATGTTACAATTTTTTACTAATATATAGTGAAAACTAAGAATATGTGCTCAACAATATTAATGCATCAAAATCGACTTCCAATAAAGAAACACGAAAATAATTTAACGTTTTATTAATGAATATTTCTTTCTATTCTTCTTCTTAATATGCTTCATATTAGGAAATGTACATTACTCATATAAATTGTTCCAAATGTAGATAACGTTTTCATTCTTCAATGTGAAGGTTTGTAAAAGTAATTTGTGAAAAGACGTTTATCAAAAACAATTGTATTAATCTCTCGTTAAAAAAAGACTGCTTTTTCTGTAATTCGCATAATTGTAATTTATATTACATTTATTTATTATTTATTTAATTAAACGTTGGTATTCAATTTTAAGAGATAGGGTAAATGTCAGTCGTCACTCATGCCCGACAAAAACAATATGATGTTAAGTTTAATTATTACATTATTTAATTAGTATAATTTGAAGTTTGAATTTTGTTGAATAAGATGTTTATTAAAATATTTTTTAATACATACTTGTTATTTATTTTAAAAGTATCATGAATATTAGTATATTTGAAAATTTTTTTTATTAAAAATTTAATATTTTGTTTGTTATTGTTATTTAAATACTTAATTAATTTTTACTAGAATATAGAAAGCATAATGTGAAAAAACCACACTGACTTTTTGTTCAATAATAGTTTTAACGGTTAAATAGAAAAAAAATTATTTTTAAAGGGGATTAAAGAAGATCTGTAAACTGTGGTTAACTTTTGTCCCACTTCAAATTTGAAGTCAAAATCGCTAATGACTTAAAATCATATCAATATTCGAGGTAATTACGCGCATTATTCTACATTTTGTTACTTGATGTTTTATTAACGATACTTACTAATAAGTAATATTATTCTTTAATTTATTTTAGGGTAACAACTAATAATGTGTATATTTATTTATATGTACCAATATTAATTAACTATATTTTTTCGTATTTTTATTTTTTGTAAATTTCAGTAATCAGATTTTCGATTAATAAATGACGGGTTCGTTTATGACAATTTAAACGTATTCGATTTTGTACGAAAATACAAATACATTTGTTACCCTCGAATTTTGCATAATGTTAGAAGAGTATGGATATAAAAAATATATTTATTTTTATATCGAAATAATGCATAACTCTCCGGAAGCCGAGGTTTGGATACAGCTTGTAAGTTTATTTAATATATTAATTAGTGTTAATTAAGAATAAATTTAAGGGATTTGTAAAATATTATAAGATTATATTATTTGAATTAAAAGTTGTATCTAAATAATAATGAAAAAATTGATAAATATTTGAAATCTCATTGATGAATTTTAGCATAGGTTGGTAATATTATTGTTGTGTCCTTTGTAGCAACGACGGTTTTATGATAAGGGTTTTTTTTTTTTATGAGAAGCACACGCTACAAGTTTTTTCTATGTGAGATGTATTTGATCGGAAGTGAGATATTTTAGTTTTGGTTTTACCTTATTTCTGTAATATCGACTATTCATAATCCAGCGCGTACAATTCATTGGTAAGTAGCAAATGGCCCAATATTTGGAACAAACTTCAGCCATTTTAAAAGACGACAAAGGTTATTACGTTCCAGCCACACAGCGGCGTGACGGGACTTGGCGTAAAGAACGGCGTCTTAAGGAAAACTATATTCCTCAAGACGAAGTAGCTCTTTACGAGTCCAAAGGGAAAAAATTTGCGGCTAATAAACCGAAATTACCTCCAGGTGCACCTGCTTCGTTGGTTGTGGTTAGACAACAACCGAAGCTAGTTCTTGCTGAGAAACAGCTCAAACAAGAGAATATTAAAATGCCCGAGGTGCTAAAACAAAAAGAAAAAAACAAGACTACTGAAAAGAAACCCGATGAATTGCCAGGAACTGATCCTGTGAAGCGGGTAAGAAATCTTAAAAAGAAGTTGAAGAATATTGAAGAGTTGGAAATTAAAGTGGCAGAAGGACATTCAATTGATAATGACCAACGCAGAAAGATTTCTAAAAAACATACAGTAATTAAGGATATTGCTAATCTCGAGGCTATTATCAAGTGAGTACACACTTAAATTTTATTAAATAATCTTATATAATAAATCTATGTATATATATTTTGGATTTTGATTATTTTATTTTTGTTCTATAGAGTTTTGTATCCTGAACCTCCAAAACCAGCAAAAAAAGAGGGGAAGAAAGATGGTAAAAAAGATGGAAAGAAGGATGTCAACAAAAAGGAAACAAAACAAGAAACCAAACCAAACAAGAGTAATGAGAAAAAAGTAACTGCTGTATTGACAAATGGTACTCGTGCAAAGAAACCGTCTCTTGCGGTAGAGCAAAATGGTACAGCTATTACAAAGACTGAAAAGAGTAATAAAGCTGAAGTCAAGACAAAAGTCCCATCCAAAACACAACCTAAAGCAAAACCTACTGAATCTGTTGTGGAGATTTCAATTGAAGCAGCTAAAAGAATTAGAAACCTTAAGAAGAAGTTGAAGACCATTGACGAGCTGGAACTCAAGGTTGCACAAGGTGGTAAAATTGATAATGATCAACGTGTGAAGATATCTAAGAAGTCCGAAGTTTTAGCTGAAATTCGTGCTCTTGAAAGTGGCAAGTAGAGCTTCATTCTATATTAGAGTATTAACGATTTATTGTCTGTTGATATATATGTGTGTGTATATATATATATATATATATATATATATCTGATTATATTGATTCTGATTTTAAATAACTACAGTACTTACTGTTTGTTTTAAAAATGTAATATTTAAATTGTGTTTTCTTCTTAATTAATATAATTGACAAAAAATCAATCAAATAATAACTAAGTTCATGAAATGTGTTAATTTTATTTCTATTAATTCCTTTATAAAAAAATAATAATAAAATGTATGGTGTACCTCGTTAAAAAAATATTTTTCTATATACTTTAAATATTTCATAAGTATTATGAATAACAAGGAGTGTGTGCATGCGCATTAATATTGAGATTAATAATCTCTAGTATTAAATTCAAGTATTAACGTATTCGTATATATATTTTTTTAATTAATTAATATAAACAAAGAAAACGTTTAATATACAGCTATATTATTAAATATTTATTTTGTTTTCGCGCCAATTTTGTACTGCTATAATTTTTATAGAATATTGCATTTAGTTCTAAAACAAAAAAGAAATATTTTTAACGAAACGTAGCATTCTAAATTGTATTGAAATAATTTTAAATTTGGTATTTTATTTTTGAACTATAATAAAGCTGTTGCACTTGACATATGAATTGCGTTTAATTTTATAATTTATACATAAATACGGTGATATTCCGTTCAATATTTTCTGGCTGCAAATGTTTTACAGTTAGGTGATGTTAATTGAAGAGTTTTTTGTGTAAATTATTGAAATAGTGGGTTGCAAATATTTTTAGTAACATAATTCATTGGTGTATTCATATTATGTAAGTTATAAGATGTCTGAATAATGTATACCACTGGAAATATTAAAAAAAGAATTAATAAATGTTACACTACCTGTCGATCTCAAAGCTGAATAACATGGGGGAATTTTTTTTTTTTTGAGAAAAAAATATTTATAATAATTTACGCATACTTAATACCACCTATAGTTGTACATTAGCTTTTAATATATTGCACATATATTTATTTGGTTACAGACTTGCGGACAATAATATCCAATACAAGTAAAATTATCAAAATTATTCTTAAAATGTATAATACGTGGTATAAAAAAAAAAAAATAATTGTAATTACGAAAGATAGAATATAAAATTGTATAACCTGAATCTAAGATAATTTTTGCTAGGTGGTAAATATTTCTATTGTTTCTGGAAACTTAAATTTATTCAAAAAATATTGTACCATACGTATTTGTCTTAATATTTTACTTTCAAATTTGATCGTGAAATCATTAATTTATATTTAATCAAAATGTTTTTATTTATTTCTTTAACGCAGAGTATTAGGTATTTATAGTGATAGAAACAATTAGGACATAATATATTGACAATATAGTTTTGGTGTATTTGCTAAAGTAATGTTATAAGTTATAATTAATATTATAACCTTACTAAATATTTTCCAATCAATTATTTTTATATATAATACTAACGATACATATAATTAAAAATTTATCATATATAGTTTTCTTACTTATAAGTTTGTACTCATAATAATATATAAAAACTTATGGCTCAATGATAGTTAAATAATGAATGGCATTCCACGAGTTAACATTGTTTTCATTTAAACTGGCATGATCTCTTAAAATATTACCTTCAATGAGCCATGCAGGGTAATTAACATAAAGTGTTTTGAAATAATTTTGGACGATAAAAGAATGTCATGATTTTACCTTCTTTCTATTTATATATTCCAATGTAAAAATGTATTTAATGAAAAACTATATTTTGCTGCCAAAAAATAATACGAATAAAATTAAAAAGTATTAATTTTAATTTGTTGGCCATTTTTTTTGTACAAAAACATTCTATTGAACAATTTATGGAATACGAGCTAAATTAATATTAGGAAAATGTTAGCCTTGTGCAATCTACCTAAGGTTTTAACCTGTTATTTATAACAGTGTATATTTTAGTTTAAAATCAATTAAAACACGAGAAAACTTATGGTATTATCTTAAATGTTGATCGGTTTTGTCTCGCAGCAATATATACACACACACACACACACAC
>JAIPRN010002177.1:0-33786 GCA_025469175.1 Geopemphigus sp. TES_GeoC_2020
GAAACTCGATAGTTTCGTACGTAGGCGCTTATAAATCGGCAGTTTAAAATCGTTTCGGGGGATTTTCGTCGGATATTATACGAGTTCTGTGAAATATTATTTGTTGACGCGTGCCGTATGTAGTATTCGATACGTATTTTATGTTTATTTCAATAATATCCTTTTTAGCGGTTTTCGTTTAAACGTAAGCGAATTTTATGCTAAATCCAGTACGTCCGCTACTCGTAATTTTTAATCGATCGATCTATAATTTTCTATACATATATATATATAGACCGATATTTGATTCCAGGACAATGGCCAACGTAGATGCGTTCAGTACGTAATTTTCGTTCAACGTCTCGGTGTTTTAATTGCTTAAAAATCGATCGTGGAACGATCGATTTCCAACGTCTGTAAATATTTAACGTTATTCCCCCGAAACGTTATCGCAACGTGTTATCGTTGTAGTCGGTAAACGGATATTCGTAATAAAACGTTCGCGGGTGAATTAACGCCATTTTTGTGTAATGTAATTTCGTAGATTATTTGTTCACCGACCCAGCGATAATGTGCGATAATGATTCCGATACGATAAAATTTGGTCTTATCGGGAACAACTCGCCTAAGGCTGCCATTTCAACTATTGTCGGAACGCCCAGAGAAGAAGTACGCGTAATATTTTTTCGTAACGAATAAACAACGTGGGCGTACGCTCGGGGTCAGCAAGGTATCAGCACGATCCGTAAATTTTAGGAAGGAGTGACCATGTTTGTCCTATTTGTGGCTCATTTGTGGAGGAGGGAGAGTTTCGAAAGAATTCGATATTAATACGTTTTTGGAACGTCGTTTTCGTAGTTAGATTATTCAAAAATAAAAACGTCGATAAAGCTCCGTAAAAGCCGTTTAGAGTTGTATTTCATTTTTTTTACGTATGTTTTCATACATTATTTACATCACTACCGAAGGATTGGACCGCCGTCGACGAAATTAAAAAGAAACTTACAGTTGACTTCGTAAAGGAACTAATTGCGACTAGCCGGGACACGGTAAAGCGATATAAACTTTCGGACGAAACGGTAGTCAAGGTCAATAGTGAAACGTTAGTATTTTAGAGGGACGCCTCTGTAAGAGGTCAGAGAATTTCGAAAGATCGTTGAAACGTACAAAGTTAAGTTATAAATCGGAACGACGTTTCCAATACCGATTCGAAATGTACGTCTAATATTTACGAATATTCCTGAACGGACGTCGCATCCCGAGTGAAGCGAGTGATTTTTTTTTAAGTAAAACGCCACTATTTTCGAACCCCTGACTGCGTTCGTTAGTTTTCGTAAAAAAAAAAAATAATATCTTTCGTGAAATTGACGTTTCGTAAAATGGCGCCGATTCGCGGGAAATCTCTCGTATTTTCATAACACGATCGTAATTTACCGCGAGAAAAAACGAACGTTAGAGGCGGTTAACGACACGCGTTAACGATTTCGAAACTATTCGCTCGTGACGCCTATTGATTTTTCGTCCGAACCACGTTCGTTATTTATTTTTATAATCCCGGTTCGTTCGATATCGAATACACGTTGTATTCGGAACGCAATCCAGCCACGCTTGCAACACCAACGACCAAACCGTTTTCGTATGTGGCTGTGCCGCTACGTGGCGGCTACACACTGTTCCCGGGTGTGGCCGACCGTCTGTTAGAATTGTTAAAGAAATCCGCGCAGCCCGACCGCCAACATGGACCGGTGGGGTTCAATAGTAGGTTCGATGTCAATTGTGGATGACGAAAACATCGTACGAAGAAAACGCACTTGTAGCCGTAAGCCGTCAATGCTCGTCGAAACGGTATTTTTCAATATTAAACGGCCAAACGGAACGACAGGGAAATCGTACGTGTACAAATGAAAATTGCGCGCGCGCGTAATAATAACGATATATTCGAGTTTTCGTTTCACTTTCGAACGGTGACACGATATATTATTAAGTACTTACGCAACGCATTCGGTCGTTGAACATTTTATAATAATTGAACGAATCGTTTCTAGTCGCTATTACGTCGCCCTTACACACGTCTGTGATTCTATTTAGCCACGGGGTCGAAAACGGCGAAAACTCGCGATTACAAAACTTTGTTTGTTTACAGCCGAGCTCATCAACGTCGTAAACTCAGTCTGACTTGACCGAAAAGGCCGAATCGCTCGGATTTTAACGTTTTATTTTTGTTAATAAAAAAAAGGGTGGAAAATATTTGCACCCTCGAACGCTCTGCAACCTCCGTCACGATCTTAATATATAGACTACGTCGCGTATCAAAACGATAATTAATTATGACTCCGAAATTGCTCGTACCTCGCGTATAACGTAACCATATGGCCGTAAAACGACGGATCCGCAGCGCGTTGCTGTACCAGAATTGCCTATCCGGAGCGCCGTGTGCTATATGACGGTCGACTGGGCCGCATCCGCCGCGGTCGTTTGTTCCGTACTCGCTGATGTATTCAATTTTAACGTGGCTTGGAAAATTAACGCGCAGTGCCCGCGGTACTGCCAAGTGAAATCTTCGGAAAGGTACGAAGTTACCATTCGTAAATGAATATGTCGCCAGGAACGACACGGTTGACGACGGACGTTATTTTTATCGCGAAACGAAAATGTTTTTAATAATATTCGAAGACCAGCGACTTCGGCGTGTTAAATAATCGATTCGTTAAATATTTATTAGAATTTTCGTAATAGGACACCCGACGAATAATAATAATAATAATAATAATAATAATACGAACAGTATATGTCGTCTTCCAACATTGTAATATTATAAACGTACGTCCGCGGTTTTTTGTTTTTTTCGATACTTAACGATCGTAAAATTACTCGCATTTAATGCATGAAACTATCGCGTCCTTAAGTTCTCTTCTTTTTATTCGGTTTTCGTTGTTTATTCAATCTTTGATCCTCTTTCAGGTCCTGATATTCAACGAAGTCGTTTTTGTTAACGTTTTCCGTTTGAAGTTCGTTTAACAAATTCAAAGCCCGAATCGCGTATAATCCCGAGAAATCTTGTTTCTGAGCCCATCCAATATACACGAAGTCCGTTTTGCTGCAATGTTTCATAATAATTGTACAATTTTCTAAATTAAATATAAAAAGAAATTCCCTCGAAAACAAAACGAAAGAACGTCTCAAACGAGCAATTAAATTATCGACGAACGTTTGTTTTACTCTCGTTTCCGTGACGAAATATAAAAAATAAAGACGCTTTATCGCGAAAAAATTCTAACTCGGAAAGTGAACGAATACGAATTTTTTGTTTTTGACAAAAAATATAATCCGAATTAAGTGAAATAGGCCAAATATCGATACGCGAAATATATATTGTTTTCTTCGGATACCGGGTCGACAATTCGTCGACACATTTTACTCTCGCGTCGGGCAAATCAACAAATCTGAATATTCGTTATTTACGTTCGTTTAAAATACTCGCAATTTCTAACGTATTTTTATACGATAATCGTTGAACGATAATCGAAACACTCTTTCCGGCTTAAGGGAAGAGTCGTATAATTTTAAAAATTCCGATAAACGCGTTAAAAAAAGTACCAAATACGATACGTTTTACTATCGGAACGTGACACGCGCGAAGATCATCCGAATGTTCCTGTTACGCGGAGAAATGTA
Source organism: Geopemphigus sp. TES_GeoC_2020 (assembly GCA_025469175.1). Lineage (NCBI taxonomy): Eukaryota > Metazoa > Arthropoda > Insecta > Hemiptera > Aphididae > Geopemphigus > Geopemphigus sp. TES_GeoC_2020. The sequence continues at coordinate 3,655 of JAIPRN010002177.1, forward strand.
CACAGACAAAATCGAAAATAAAAAACACGCGTCGTCGTCGTAAAACTACCGAACGCGATCTTCGCGTTGATCGGAATCGAACGTACGGTTAAATTTCCTTTCAAATCGAACCAAAAAAAACAAATACGATTATAACCGAGGGTTATTCCCCAAATGTCTCTTGGCCCGAACGCGACTGCATGCTCCGTCGATTCACTCCGATTTACGTCCCATTTACTAAATAACCTAGCACGAAAACACGATTCGAAATGTGTAAAAATATATTATACGCACGTACTCTTTATACGTGACCGCGTAAGCGCCCGGCCAAATGTTAGATTTCATTGTTATATAACAACCGTAATGACGTTCGAACGGAGAACACAAAGCGCCTGTCCACGCCGGCGTACCGTCATGAGTGACGTCGTGTATCAAGTTCCCGAACAATTCTTCCTCGACGTGCAATATATTTGTGTTGTCGTATTCGTATCCTTCTTCCTCGAATTCGGTGTTTCTGAAATCGTCGTGATAGGACGTCGACGATAACTGAACGGACAAATCCGAGTAATTGGTGACCCCGTTATTCTCGATGCGCGGATTCTTGTGCGCCCAATATTTGCAGTCGATCAAATTTGTATTGGTGATATGATCGACGTTCTTATTCGGTATAAACTCGAAATTGTCTAAAATTGTACGTCAACGTTTGTAACGGCCAATAGATAATCACCAACCGTACGACAAACGGTATCGGGCCGTTAGTGTTACAAATGTCGTCCGTTCAATTGGGATCTTACTCGACGGAGATTTTAGATTTGCGTTACAATATTTTGAATTCGAAAAGTGAAATTTTTCGCGGTAAATAAAATTTCCTGTTACGATTTTTTTCTTTTGACGAAATCGAAATTATAACGTTCTTATTGATTGAAAAAAAATCGTACGTACATTTCGTCCATTTTACTAGTTAAATAAACAATCGGTAAATCGATTCGAAAATTATTTCCGGAATCGGAACGGAATTTAGATGAGCGAAAATCGCATTTTTACCGGTGTTTCGTAAATTATTTTAGTGGTTCTTCCGCACGCTATCCAGAAAATGGGAAAACGTTCAAAACGAAGTACCCCAATTGGACACGCGATGCGTTACCAAATAATGGGGTCGAACGTCGTAGCGTTCGTGTCCGTTATGGCGTCATAGCGAATGATTTCCGTATGTCCCATTTAAATTACAAAATCGATCGTTCGCCAAACACTTAAAACAGTTCGCCGACGAAAACACCGTTTGTCGCCGATTCGTTAAAACCTATAGATCGCCCGAATATATTTTGATCCTCACATTTCGCGCCCGGCATGTCCAAATCCGTAGACTGGAAATCCGTTATCTTGTCCGGCGTTATATTCTTTTTATTTATCGTGTAGAACCCTTGTGGACATACGTGCGTGCTCGCCGATATCCGCGCAATCTGGGCTCTTAAATAAGTGATTTCCAGGCCGTCGAATTTCGTGACACTCGCGTTTACCTGCGCAATAAACGGAATAACAAAATTAGGCGATCGGTGGTCGTCCCTTGTGCGACATTAAACGGGTACTCGTTAAGTACGCTAACCACCGTGTAAATATCGTTAATCGCGCTACCGGGTGCAGAGTACGAACGCTACCGTGTCGTGTTATTATTTTATAGCGGAAACGTCTCGAATACTTTCGTCGGACCGATAAAGCACCCCACTACTGCTCTCCTTCTATCGTCGAATAAACTCGTTGCGCCCGTTGTCTCCATACGTTTGTTACGGCCGTAATCTCTAATCGTTATCGTCTAAGGTCTATATATATATATATATACACCGAGAAGTAAGCTACGTTATCCGATTAACGCGATAATCGAAATTACTCGATTCGCTCGCTTAAAATTAGTTCCGAACAAATATTCAGTAACCAAACGACGTCATGTCGGCCGTATTGACGAGAAATTCGGGCGAACCGTCGTGTGCAGACCGCCGAACGTCGGACGCTTAACGAGTGCCGAATATGATATACATTTATAATAGTAACGGATACGTACGCCGACCGGATCGTACAACTTGCCGGTGAAATATCGTTTTACGTCCCGTGCTTCGGCGATGGTTCGCGGACTGACCGAGTCCAGTTCGATCCATTTGACGTTCAAATCGTTCGTGACGAAATAAACCTGAAGGTTCGAGAATGAGTGATGAATCGTGTGAATGTCGCGGTCGTGAGACATTTACGTTTCGGTTGACGCCGATACCGTACGTATCGGCGGACGGTGCCTCCGACAGGGTGTCCGCCGACACCGGTGCGTAAGAAGCGTCGTCGTCGTCGTCGTCGTCGTCACTCGGAAAATCGGACGACGAGTATTCGTCGTTGACCGTTGCGTTGTCGAGAGCCGTCACCGTAGCCGCCGCCGCGGCCGCCGTCCGGGCTACGGATTCGAACATTTGGCCGACCGATTCCGTTTCGAAATCGTCGTTATCGTCGTTGTCGTCGTCCGTCGATTCAATCAGTTTGGACAAGGTCGGCTCTTCTAACTTGTATTCTTTGTTCGGTACCGTTTGGACGCGCGCCTCCGCTGCTTTTGTCACCACTTTTGCCGCCGTTTTTTCCGCCGCTTTTTCCGCCGCAATTTTTGCCGCCGCCGCCAACTTGGAGCGACTTTCCATCTACGGGACGCCCGCGAAACGTACAAATTATTATCGCGGCGGCAACGGTAACGCGTATTTCGGACCGTTTACCGACAGTTTGCGTTGTATTTCCACGTCCGTCCATTCGCATTCGATCACGTAATACGTTCTCTTCAAACCGAACACTTTGCCCCAAAACCTGCGGACGCCGTTCGTAACGCGAATCACACTCGGCGCCAAAACTAACTAAAAGGCAGTTATTCACTGCCGAGTACCACCGGGGCGAGTCGATGGGCGGCCCGTTTAATCTCACCGTATGCTCTTGAACTTGTTCAGTTCGGCCATCGTGTTCATGGACAACGACAATAACGAAACCTCGTCGATCGGAAGTCCACAGCCGGCTTTATTGAACAAGTAATTTACCTCCCAAAGATTCTGCACACTCGCGATAACGTCACCGCCGGTGCTGCTGTTGCTATTTCTGCCGGTAGTGTTCCGGGTTTTATTTCCTTTGGGTGCCAACGACTTTTTTTGTGTTTCCGACTCTTTGTTCGACGCGAACTGCAAACATGAGATCCGATCTCAGGTTGCGTACGCGTTTCTTTGTTTTCCTAAACCGCGCTACGAACGACGATTGTTTAGTATGGCCACAACACGCGTCTATCGCCAATATTCGCCGACGAATATTTCGCGCGGACAACACGTCGTAAAACCATTTTTCGTGCGACTCAACAGCGGTAATGTGTCCGCGATATTACCTTGTACATTTGTAGGCTTCTTAAGCAAAATATCTGACTTATGTGGTCCACGAACACGTGCTCGAAATTCACATCCCTATAAATGTACGTACGCTTAACCATGAAACTATACCTTTCGAACAACCCTAATGGATTTTTCGGCCTTTCCAGCGATAGCTTATCTAAAATGTTTCGTAAATGTTCGTATCTGAAAACGAACGACAGCAGTTCGCGTTAGGTATTTCAAACACAATTACCGTTGATAATCACACATTACGAGACTTCTTTTCGTAGATCGGTACAATAATAATACATACGCTAGGCGCGATGTTTCATTAATCGTCGTCGGGATATATTATAAGCGCGCGCGTGACACTGTGTTGCGTATTACATCGGAACACTTACGGGGGCACGTTTGAACTTTTTGGAAAACGCGTGGGGTGCGTTTTTAATATTTTACGTTTACGAAAACGGTCGCGGACTGTGATTTGTTTGCCTAAATTTTTTTTCCAAATTGTCCATGTTTTGCAAAACATTATTGTCCAGACGCGTATTACTTTTTCCCGTCGGTTTACTGCCCACTTAATAATACTTAACGATGCTTCCACCTGAGTGCTAGTTTAATGTTAGACCATTCGTTCTGACAAAGTTTCTAAGACTTCGGCCTGTCCGATTTCGATGTTTTAAGCACCTTAATATTTCCTATCTAGACGCGAATTGAAATTCAACTTAAAGGTACTGAACATGTTCGTACAAGAAAACGTTAATAAATTATTGGAAACCGTTTTCGTTAAAATAGATATCACAACGATTTTATAAACGTTTTTACAAAACAAGATCGGGCCGGGTAATTTTTCAGGATTCTTTTCAAACCGAAAGGTTTTTAGGCATCGTTTTTCTCGTCATTTTACAATGGCTCCTCGCTCAAATCACTTTTAACAACGCATATTTGTTACCCTTGTTTTTTTTATTAAACTTTAACGATTATATAATTCTCGATTGAATTATATAGTTGTTAAAGTTTGTATTGGTTTGTAAGAAATACTCACACGTTTGTATCCTGATCGGTTTTTTTCAACAAGCCAATAGCGTAGTCCATGTTAATGTTCAGAGAACCTTTTAATCTCTGTCTGCTGTACGACCATAACGACGTTTTCAAAAAGTTATCGCCGGCAATATCTATAACCAACCGGTCGATCGTGAGGAATCTGTTTTTGATTTCATTGAACGCTTCGTCTTTGTTCGATAATAAATTTTGTATTTCGATGTCGACCATATTTCGCTTTTACGTATGAACGAGACGAGAACGCGCTATATCCGTTATCGGCCGTGGACGAAATATCGAATTTTTAAATACTCGCGAACGGCGGATAACGACGCGCGACTGTTTATTGTCGGAGATAAACGTTACCTTGGATTTGTTATCTTTCGTCAAAGCGAATATATAAGCAACTAAATAATTGTACGTACACGATTAAAAACTACTGTACGTATTATTAAGCTGTATACGTACCACAGATGAAACTAGGATCGTAAATTTCATGGGAAACCAAGGTTTTTACGCTTAAGTATATCGACTAGGCTCCCTTCTGATCCTCGAAATCGTTTTTTTTTTTATTGGAATACGACGAAGCCTTTCTATTCAAATTTCTATTAAAACGAACGTACGAATAATTCCGTTTTGAAACGCTAATAGTTTGTAGCGTTTTAGCCCGAAATACCCGTTCGTCCAATTTAAATTGCGCACTTCGCGTCGCGTTAAAAATATTTTTTTCAAAATATATCGTCATTCGAACGCATTTCAAATCAAATCATATAATTTTCGCCATTTATTGTGTAATAATAATATGCACCGCACATGTTTGGCCGTAGATCAAGGGAACTGACGTCACTGACCGTGACAAATGCGTAAGTCGAAGTTAGAATTTCGTTTTTCAACGGCGTTTCTTAACGCGGTTATTTTTTCGCGGCCAATGACGACATTTCCCCATTATTATCATAGTATATACACTTTTGTACATATATAGGCACTACTAAACAATTTTAATAGAATCCGGCGTCTCGCGTTCAAGTAAAATCCGATTTCTAATTCGATCTGCACGCCAGAGCCGAACAAATACGCTGTTCTATTCTATCTTTACACCACGTCCAGGAAACGTCTTCCGGAACTCTCGTACGTTGTTGGATCGCATTGATACCGCAAGACGCGGAACACAACGACCAGTCTGACCACGTTGAATAATTGCATTCTGCGTGCCAGCAAAGAAAAAAAAACAATCGGTTATACGTTAGTTTCGTGTTGAACGTTTACGCAAAATAAACGCGTTTTTATATCGGACTACCGGTAATAATCCCAAGTACGACAACCGATAGCGTTGATTAAACTTGCGAATAATACGAGTGTCCGACCGAAATTCAAATTTTTTTTGGAATTTTAATAAAATTATACTTCATGCTCGTAATATCGTATGTTTGTACTTACGTTCCTGATCGATTTAACGAGTTACGCTAGGTACATATATAAAGAAAAATCAATATTAAACATTACACGCGGTGTCCTACTAACTCTCGGAAGAGCAAATATCGAATTTTGTTAAGTTTAACGAGTATTTATCAAAATACATAACGAACCCGATTCGCATACAAAGCCTCAAAAAAAGAAATTAATTGGTGAATATCTAAAATTTTTTTAAAAAAAATCGCTAGATTTTACTCTCGAAACCATAAATAAATCCAAATTCAAATATTAATAAATACGGCGAATAAATGTTCGCCGAAATTAGGGTTACTCTTTCCATTAAAATTTTAAGAAACATTCTGGTTTTGGTCGATTTATTTCGTATATTAACTTGGGCAAATTAATGATTTTTTGAACTCTCTAAAATTAAGTTCACCATTTATTTTATAAGTCAAATTAATAGTTATATTTAATTAAAAACGCAAACGTATCGGTTAAATTAAAATACTAAACGAGATCATTGACGAGTAAATTCCGTCGACAGTTTTTTCGAAAAATTAATATAATACGATAAAACAAACTATAAACAGTCGGTGAGAAAACGAAATGCGTTTCTACATTCATTTTACGTGATAAGTTACAATAAAATTAACGAACTCTGCCAGCCTCGAAAGTGTTGACGGAAAATGGTTAAAGCCGTGTAGATATTAACTAAGATATACTTTATAATAATTAATACTCTCCCTGTAATGTATTGTGAACTTACTATTGCAATGTCTTCCTCTGCAATTTCGACGGTCGACGAGTTTCTTTCTGCATTTCTGTTGTTCTTGCGGTTCTGTCGGAGACTAAAAAATACGTTTTGAAAAACATCACTATCGTTAAAAAAAACACAAACACCTTTATAAAAAAAAATAACCGACCAAAATTTTTCGTCTACGTTCTTTGAACCCGGGTCCGCAAATCGCGCTACAATTTGAAAACCTCGTCCAATTTGACAAAATACATTTTTCCGTCGAGTCCTCTGAAATCTAAACGATTTAAAACACGGATAAAATAATATTTAAGCGTTATTTATTATATAAATAACATATACGGGTGTTATTCGGTCGTGACTAGTGGAGTCAACGTGGTCCGTCTTTACGGTTTCTCAAAACAAATTATTTATATTTCGTATACGAATAAAGTTATACGAACGGTCGTTATGATATTAAAACTTTTTACTTTCGTCAAAACGTATCGTTCGTTTTTTTTTTTTTTATTTAATTACGCTATAAAATTTTGAAAAATGTTCGTGTATTTGTTGACGTAATCGTACGAGCGTCCTTAAAATAGACTAGACTTTCAAGGCTTACGTATCGCAAACATTACGGCATTCGGTATCGATAGGAAATCCGTTTTCACCGGAATAACGAATATCATAAACGGGTTATATTTTTTTTTACCGTCACTCGGTTGGCAAGTTGGCGGTTAAACGTGTGATTAATTAAAATGTCCGACGGTTTTCCCGATACGAAGAACGCGATTTCTCGTTTTTTATTTCGAATATATATATATATATACAAACTTTATCGAAACGAACCGCCCACCGTGCGGGTCACCAAAAGATACGGTACACAAAAATTAATAACGATATACGCGATTCGAATGGAAAGATAATCAAATTACGAGCTTTGCGGCAAAAAGAAATATTTCGGATAAAAAGAAAACAAATTTTACGTAAAATAAACAAATAAAGAAGAAAAATAAAAAGATATTAATACGATTCGATATTTAGACATTAATAGTTCCTCGAAGTATCGGGTAGAAAAACGTACGAAACAAAATGTCAACGAACCGTATTCGGGACACCCGATCGAACGCGTTTTACAAATATCCTCGGGCTGGTAAACTTTTACGTAAACGTGTTACTGCCGAAAATAAAACTCGGCCATTGTTCGATTCGTTTATAAACTATATATACTCACGTCTTCCGGATTGATCGTAGTAACGGGCGTTATCGACGTATTTTCAACGTTCGGCGAAGTCGTCGAAATTGTTTCTAAACAATGACAAAACATTACGCGCGTAAAATACGTGGCGATAATCGTTATACCGTTTTACGCGGCAATCATAGGCGTAACTATGAGGTACTCGTCGTGAACGACGGTTTTAGCATCGTACGGAACCCGAATTCGCCGGCGTATCCTACGGCGATTAAATAAACGTCGTCGAAACATTTTCGACGATCTAATTTTCGTAATCGACGCAACGGTGATACTCTGGCGGTAAAATGGAGGAGAAATTCAACTCGAAATTCGACGTTCGTAACTTTTGCGCTCCAGGGTTTCGTAATTTGTTGATTTGTCACGGTAAATGGATAAGGTAACCCGTCGTATTAAAAAAAAAAAAAACTATAAATATATATGAATCCGTTTTGGTAGCCTCGCTAATAATTGTATTACCTTTGACTTACGAAAACAAACTGCGCTTGTAATCTGTACATAATTTACGAGAACGACGTTTCGAAACGAATTTCTATAGGGAAAAAAAAAATAATAAAAATCGACCCGTACGAACTTGCACGCGTTGATAACCGTTAGAAAAAAATCGTCGAATCCCCCTGTTGTAGCCGCCGTAGTCAGCGCTTATATTTAAAATTTCGAAATTATTTTTAAACCGACTAGCGGTTTTTACGTTTTCGTTTTTGTTTTTACAAGCCTCGAGACTCCGAATACCTATAGTTACGCCTGCTGTGTCGACAATACTGGTACTTCAACGTACGGTTAACCGCGGTAGTGTTAATAGTGTTAGTGGCGGCGATGGCGGTGTTAGTGGCGTTGCAAGGCGTTCGCCGTCGGTTCGCGTTGTAAACGTGAACGCGTTGTACCGTCACGTTATACTTCTTGAGCATGAAACTATTTCCGAACGATAAAATGTCCTCTAGGCGCGCAGCGTGTAAAAACCAACAAAAAACAAAAACCAGCCCCGCGTGAACACGTTTACGAAACGGTCGTCGTGGAATTCCGAACGCGCGCGAAAATTCGTCCGGCCCGTAATATCGTCAGATTAATAAAACCCACCCATTCGCATATTACTCTCGCACGGCGGGTTGTCCGTGCACGGTATTGTTTGAACGGTACAGCGGCTGTCGCAACCGTCCGCCGCGTCCGGTTTCAAATTCGACCGGGTCCGTTCCCTTTGGCCGCGGCCACATTTCACGTTGCACGGCGACCACAACGTCCATTCGGTCAGCGAACAGTTCTTGCAGATTTCGTCCAAGTCCTAACGCCCCTCGACCAACATACGTGATTAGTGCCAACGAACGTTTCGCGTGTAACCGTCGGCGAAACTGTGGACGCGCGCCCGAACGTTTCCACGCCGAAACGGTTCGCGCGCGCAACGCCCGTTTTCACATACTAACCGCGCCGTTGTCTTTCTCGTCCTCGCACGCTCTCTCTTCGCATTTCGTCGTCTGCTGCAAGTACACGCCGCGCAAACAGTATTTCGGCGACACGTCCCTGTTCAATATCGATCGGAATCTCGCTGACACGCCCGGTCCACACTCCGCCGAACAGTCCGACCATTGTCCGAAAGCCGTCAAATCACATTTCGGATCTATCGCCTCCGTTTCCTCGACGTCCATTCTAAAAATACGACAATAATTATTACGGTTATCCCAAAGGACGATTTAAATTCGAACGCCGCGAATTCGAGCTAAACGAATTCGTTTACGTCCGTTCCAAATGAAACCGTTTTGAATTCTTTTGACCAGAAACAGTTTATTTCTCAGTAGTGCCGGCGAATATGCCTCTTTCACGTGTTACAATAATTCTGTTTCCCAATGACGTTATTCATAAGTTTGACGCGAAATAATCGTAATAATCTTTAAAATTTTATTTTCGAACACTCTTACGCTAGGTGTATTTAAGACGTTATATTTGTTCGAAACTTTAAAAAACAAAGAAGAAAAACTTTTAATTTAATTTTTTTTTTTTAAATTTCGTTTATTATAATTAAGGATCTCCGGTATTTGTCGAGAAATTTCGATTAAAAAAATAGCTCGGTTAATATCCGGAAACAACGTGCAGAAAAAACGTAACGGAAAATAAGCGTCTCGTATTCTCTCGCCAATATTCTAGTTTCCGTAGAAAAAACCTAAAAAGTTGATATCGTCGATTGAAAAAATATAAAACCGTTTAAATTTCGTTTAAATACGACTTCGATTTAATAGCTATTATTTTTATGACACGGACTAAAGGCGTACCAAAAGAAAAATAACAATAAAAACGACGTAAAATAATTATTCTAAAGAACGTACAATAACGAATGAACGGAACAACTTACGAACAAGACGGAAGTACGTAACACCCTTTGCGTTGCGTTAACTGTTTGTTAGCGTTGCAATGCGGCTTATAGGCGTCTTCGGGGTTTATAAATTGCCGGTTTCTACTGCTGTAGCCTTTACCGCAACTCGTCGAACACTCGTCCCAGTTTGACCACGAACCGGTGTCGCACACTAACAACACATAATATACAAACGCGTTCGTGAAACGGCTGGCCGAAACGCCGAAATCAAAGGGACCGACCCGCCGTTTCGGATTTAGGTTCGTCTTCCGTACAGCTTTTCTCGTAAAGACGTTGCCTGGTCAGATGCAGTTTGGCGATTGGCTTCATTGTTGCGCCGGTCGTGTCGTAGAACGGCGAACGTTCGTCGTTGTAAACCGGCGACCAGACCCTCTGCACAGTCATTCTCGGGACTTGAGGCATACGAGTCGACTGCACAAAAACGCGCGTGGTTCAGTAACGCCGTATGGTTACCGTCGAGTAAAAAAAGATCCGAACGGTCCGTAAAAAAATTAATCGCCTAACAACTCGAACCGACGGTACGTTAATTCGGAATTTTATTCGGCGCTAAATACATTGTACGTCACTCCGCTGTCGATTCCGGCGTCCCACGGGTACAGGTTGATGGTCTTGTTGGTGATCCAATTGCAGTTCGGCAGGCACAGTTCCAGTCCCGAAATTCCGACAAACCAGTCCGGCGACGGATCTATCATACACGCGCGTTGGTCAGAGGAACGTTTCGTCGACAAGGACCGACGCGTGTCAGCGTAAACGGGAGATTCACTTACACATGAACGACACGACCGATATCAAATGATGGTCTTTGTCCACTCGGAAAACGGCGAACGTTTTCCCGGTTACGTTCGGGTAGCTGATGCCCCGGGCTTTAATTATCGTGCGGATCTTGTCGCTCTGGAACAATTACGTTCACGAAACATACGTATTACGACATCGGGTCGTACGTTGTGTTACCTTGGATTTGAGTTCGGATTCCAGGGTGGAGGTGACTCCGTTTTGCGCTATACTGTTCATACCTTCCGAAGTCACTTGTTCTTGTTCCCAAAATCTGTGCAAAAGAAAAAGAGTCGTGAAAATCGTGAGCTCCGAATATTATCGACCGTTCGTCGCGCAGAAACAACGGACCACATGTCCCCACCGCCAACATTAGCCGCGTTCATAAATATATATATAAAATTACGTCGAAAACGTCAACTTCGACCGAACTTTGTTAACGTTAGCAACAATTCTCGTCGCTATTCGTCCGCGCGATTCAATTAACGAACGCCCGCCTATTTCGTATCGTTCGTTTTCAGCGGTCGCCGACCCATAACCGGCGGCGAATGTTACGAGTCCGGATTTCGTTTCGACGAAATAGTAACGTCAACCGAAAAAGACTCTACCGTGGGCGGCGTTAGGTACGTGAATTTCAGCCAATTGTCCCGCGAAAATCTTACGTATTTAACAATCGTTGACGTATTGAAACGAAACGTTCTGTTCGCTATTTCCACCGTCAATTTCAAAAAAAAAAAAACGAACGTTTCTCGCTTTATCCCGATCCCGATCGTCGACAGCGACGGTTTTACAAACTGTTCACCGGCGTCCAGGCGATTTTTGAAGTTCGCGAGGTATAAAATTCGCCGTAATGACGTTACGTAAACGTTAAACGGCCGTACCGTTTGTCGTACCGTCATCGGATATCCGTCAAAGCGCCGCCTAATTCCCCGACACTAGAGTCGAAACTCCGTTACGCCGATAAATACCTACCGATAATCGATCGTGTGCGAGGCCCCGATGACGTCGCTGAATCGGGTCTCCCAATTATCCGGGTAGTTTTTCGGGTGCGTATGTCTCGACCACAGTCCTTCGAAAGTCATCTGACGAACGTCGTAATATTTATGGTAAAACTCGTCGCGTTCTAAACGTTTCGTCGGTCACACACGACCGCATTATACAAACTTCGAATTTCGCTTCGTCGCACGCGCAACAATCGTATATGACCTTCGCGATGTCGTCGTTGGTCTCGTTCGTTTCCTCGCATATTTTTTTGGTCAATTGTTCGTCGTCCATGAACCAAGTGTCCCGATATTCGACGACGGTGGCCCTGCAATATGCGCGTATCCGTACGTGACAAATCGACAACTCCGAGATATCGACCGTTTTTCGACCAAAATAACGTAAGTCTCCCCCCCCCACTCCCTTATTAGACCATTTAGGGTTTCGCCAAAACTAACTGAAATTTGAGAACTATTCGTACACAATTGTATTTTTCGACGTTAATACTGAAATAGTATCGCTAATAGTTTCGCCGTATCAGTTTGAACTTGAAAACGGTTCGCGAATTCTAGTTAAATTGACCGAAACAATTGTCTCGAGTTTGAGACCTTAATTTCGCTATACAATCCGTCGAGACAATCTTGACGGGCGACAAAACATGTAGATCTGAAACTACGCCTAACCCATTAAGTCCTATTTCGGAAGGCGCGTACTCGTAGGCGGACCAAATTTCCGTACACGTCGCCGCCGAACGGAATCGATAACTAACTACTACAATAACGCGGCGTTAGGCTGTATTAATCCGTATCGACCGAAACGTTTTCAAAAATTAATAAACGCTCTCGATAAACGTGTGCGTATTTAGTTTTTTCTTTTTTAATTCTTCAATAAAAATTTATCGGAATAAAAAAAAAAACGGAACAATGTCGACACGTTCGCGGCCGACAGAGTTAATAATATTAGGTTCCTATTCGTTACGGACGAGATGGCGGCTCGAAAAAATGTGAAATAGAACGGGATGTCCAGGGTGACGGGCTTGAGACCGACCCGAGACGACTAGCTCCCAGGATTGGATTTAAGCAAGAGAAACGGTGCGGAACACGCGTAGCTGTATCGTTCCGTATTAAATAATGCCTGCGGGATACTGTACTGATGGAAGTGTAGTGTCGTTCGTTGTAAGATACGAGTGTTTTTTCCGGTACCTGTGATTTTTCGCTCAATAAATGAGTGGGGAGGAGAAGATACCTAAGTGAATCTCTCCCCATTTTCGGTGAAACGTGGGAGGGAAAAAAAGGTTTCTATCCGTACAGCAGCGACGCTGTTTGCCTCCATTTGTATATATGATCGAACAGCGTAAACGACGAATCGTATTCGCTAAAACGATGGACGTCCCTCCCGCTACGTCCGAAACGATTGTGAGTGGTCCCTCGAAAAAATCGGGGGAGTTTCGGCGTAAATCCTACTGCGGTCCTTTGCGGGCCGAAAACGACGGCCGTTGAAATAATTACGCTCGGCCACCACCGTACCTGAATACGACGCATCCGCTACCGCTCGCCGGAGCCGTCCAGAATACCTGAACCTCCGATTTTGGGATTAGCGACGTCTGCGTCACGGTGTTGGGGCAGACTTCGCTGATTTTCGTGCGCACGTCGCCGGTCAACAGGAATTTGCCCGCGATGAACTCGTTGTTCTCCTCGTCGTAACTCTTGTAGTCTTCGGCCTCGACCATCAACGTGAAACTAATGAAACTCGGCGTCATCGTCGGAATCGTTTTCATGCCTTGCAGTAGAACTACGACAGCCAACACCGAGGCGTTTAGTCCCGACCATAAACTACGTAGTTCGTGTGCGTTTTGTAGTCGAACGGGTTTTCGAACGAGTCCGATTGATTTCGTGTAGGGACAAGCGACGGATTTAAATAGAAACGTCGGCGTTAATTCATACCGGACGTCCGAATAACGTAACACCGTAACGCGCAAGCGGCGATTTCGACGCGAAAACGATTCCGAAATATTTCGTTAGGGAATTTTACGATATATATACGTTTTTTTTAAACGAAAAAACGGCAATTTTTTTTTAATTACCCGTGTACGTCGTTCCCGGCATATAAAACTCTACGTTTCCTTTGAAAACGACTCTGAACGGATGCGAGTTGGTACTTTTTGGCGTCAATATTCCAGCCGGTTTACGGTCGCACGTTCTCATTACCGAAGGAGTCGCGAAAGACAAATGAAACGCGATTAGCGCGAACACGATACTCCCGACGTGCATGGCTCCTGTAAAACAACAAACACGATACGTTTTTAGCGGTATTTCGCGACATTTTCGCCGGTTACCTTTTACCGTACGTTAAATCGCTCAAATCGGAACGTAAAAAGCGAACGTATGAGTGAGTTTAGAAGACGCTTGGACGAAAATTTCGAAATTCTACCGTTAACGACAATCGATTGTTGAAGGGTCATCGACGACACTGGAATTAGAATTAGTGGCTCGGTTCGATTTTGTGTTTAAATATACCGACGATTAAACGTTAATGAATTTCTAAAAGTTAAACGCTTACGGTATTTTTTTCCTTCCGATTAAATCGATATTAACGAATTTCTAAACGTATTTAGAAGAACACTCGTACTAAGTTTTCGACCTTTAAACGATAATACTTTATATGTATATATATAAATTATCCTCGTCGAGAATTTTCAATTTTTTAAAGTCGTCGTTTAAAGCAAAAATTATCCAATTTGAATTTGAAAAGCTTAGAAAAAAAAATGTGACTAATGATTTTCAAAATGTTTCGATTTATATACAAGACAAATTTTGTATATCAAACGTCCAAACTCAAGGGTAGTAAAATTTGAACGTAGTTATTAATTTTTATACGAAATCGAAATTTATTGACGTTTTCAAACGTCGTATTTAGCCTAAAATTAATTGAATTAATTATCACGGCGTTCGATTTTCATTGTTCGTCCTCAAATTGTTAAATTAAAAACCGATAATTTATGTTTCGATCGAACGAAAATCGTTTCTGTTCGAACTTTGCCCGTTTCTTCGACGCCCTTATTATGGAGAACGTACCTCCGTTTCGTTTCCGAACGAATTACAAAAAACGCTAAAATAAAAAGAATATTTTTCGAAACTATCGAATAAATCCGAAAAAATAATTCGGCGACGAAAGGGTCAAGTACAGTATCAAATACGACACTATTCCGTCTGGTCATTTTATACGAACGCGGCACGTATACGCAATTCGAGACGAAAACGTATATTTAGCTCGGTAGAACTCGAATAATAGTTACCGTTTTTTTTTTTTAAAAAAATTATTCGACCACGCGACACGCGCGATTATTACGAAAATATAGCGACGGATGTCGTTGACGGTAATTATTTATACGATAACGTTCCGTGAACAATATTTGTTTCTAAAAATACGAACAATTGTTGGCATGTATCTGTAATTCGTTAGCGTGTTATGTCGTAATAATAAATTGGAACGCGAATTTATTAAAAAAAAAAAAAAATACATAAATATTTCGTATTTATGTATCGTGCCGGACACGCGCGCACGAATTCGAATTTGTGGCGAATTTAAAAGACCGAAACGAAAAGGATCGCAACGAGACGCGATTTATTCGCCAAAAACCGTTCGCCAACCGTGACGTTTCCGTTACGCCGACTCGCCCGTGTTTTTGAAGGAACGACCCCCCCGCCGCCGCCGCCGCCGCCACCGTCGCGCGCGCGTAAAAAATAGGTCCCGCCGCCGAAAATAGTCCACGGCTAGCCAAAGGTCACGTCGACGTAGAAGCGATCGTTTCCGCGCGTTCGCGTCGACGTGTAACGATAAATTTTACCTAGAAACGGAGTCGGCCAACCGGACGCGTTCCGTACCGAAAAATCCGAATTTTCGGCCCGGTAATCGATCGGCTCCGGCGCGCGCGGCTAAACCGCGACGACGAATAATAACACGCCGTCCCGGGGGACGTTAGTTCGGGTCTTCGACAAAACGATCGAATTCGTGACCACCGACGAACTCGCATTTTCGCCCCAAAACCAAATTCGTTTACCTTGGTGACGTAACGCCGAACGTCGCAACCGCCAATGTATATATATATATATATATATATATGTATGTATGCGTGTGTGTGTGTGTGTGTGTGTGTGTGTGTATGTTCGTGCTCGTTTGTCGGCCACCTAATAATAATACATCGCGTCGTCGTCGGTGACGAGAAATTCGGTAAGAATATTTCGGACGAAGCGACACCGTACGGAGTAGTTATCGGACCCCCGCGAGTTTACTAAATAATAAACGTAACCGCCGCGGTACGGAACACACGGAGAACGCGCCGTTTTTACGATTCTGAACCGATGCCAAATAATAATAATAATAAAAAAATCCCGATCAAAAATAACGTAAAAAAGACGCACGCGCGCGCGCGTGGGCGACGTACAATCGTGATGGTCGTAAACTTTTCGTACGTGTGTGTGTATATATATATATATATATATACGTACAGCGCCGTCTGTCGGAACGGCGAAAAAAACGCGTTCTAAAAAAAAACGAAAGCGAAAAAACCCCGCGATCGATACCGCGACGGAGGCTGTGCGTAATGTTCGTATTACTTCCGTCGATCGGCCACGGGTGGAGGGGGACGGTGGGCGGGGCGACGTGTTACGACGGGCGCATCGGAACGATCGTTCCGATCTACGACGCGACGGTTCCCAAAATTGCGCGAACGCGTCCCCCCTCCCCTCTACCCGGAACGGTTGGTTTTCTTCCCGTCCGTTCCGTGGCGCTACGAAATCCCGAATTCCGACTTCGAACGTACGAACGGAAACGTCGGATATCTCTTACCGTTTCTCGCTCAATAATTCTTCTGCCCAAGAATTCGTGTCGTCCCGAAGGTTATGAGGAGTTATACGCGCGACTTCGCCCGTTTAACAATACCGATTGTCCCGGCGCTCCACGTCTCGCGTCGACAATTTTTCAATTTCTTTCGCGATTTCATTTCATTCGCCGAATATTTCGAATAATACTCGATCTCCTCGAGTAATTAACGACCCAATCCAAATTCGTCGATTGTCGGCCGCGCCGTAGCTGTGCTGGCGTATTGGCGAAACAAAATTTCTCGCGTCCTCCGCCGTATTGCCGCGTTGCTTATGTACAACCTATGTACGATGTGTCAACGTTCGAACGAATACGCAACGATCACATTTGTCCAGAATTTATTTAAATAATTCTATTTACACGCGCCCTGTCCGAACGACCAACGTCTTGAATTTTTTTTTTTTAACAAAATTTCGAGTATAACGTCCGGAGGGGGAGGTTTGGTTTCACGCCTTCGGCAACGTCACCAACCTCTAGCTACTGATTGTCAACTACCGATTTGACTCGTTCTGAATTGAACGGGATAATTTTTCGTTAGTTCGTTTTCTTTTATCGCGTTTATGGCTCGAGTACTACGGAACAAACGAGTAATTCCGAATATTTTTGATAAAAATTCAAAATATTATAAACAGCGAACGTTGAAACGGATACTACGCTATTTCTAGGACAAATAGGGAAATTTTTAATTTGCCCCAGTATAATGTAAAAAACAAATGGTAATCAGTATAAATCTGTTCTATGTTTCAATCGCCGATCATTTTTTTTTTGAAAATTTGAAGCTACATATTGTTACAACGTACAAATAATATTAACTTACTATAGCGTATAAAGTACAAAACAAATAATTTACAATTTCAACCTAATACGAACGTCAATAAGCAAATAATAATTAACAATTTCTGATTTTTATGTACCCAAAAAGTAGTTACATTTTTTTGAAAATATTTTATCATTTTTTTTTTTATCATTTGCAATTCCTAGTCTTCCAATACATATTTTACAGTACAAATATTTTCTTATAAGAAAACTATCTTATCTAAAAACGCTTAAAATTAAAAAAAAACACTAGCGAATGATTCATCAAAATTAAATACACCATGTGCGCTTTATTTATAATCAATGTATTTTCTTAAGTTCTATTACAATTAATTGTTATATAACAATATTTAGGTATGATAAAAAAACTTAGTCTTTTTTAATAATTATAATTTTAATATATAATATATATACACACATACACATACACACATTTGTATAATATATTATATATAATTGACCACCACCAAATAATACGTAAAATTTTAATTTCTATTTATGGTTTTTAGATACGGAATGACACAGTTACATTATGAAAATAATAAATTAAGTATAATATAAATTAAATCTAAGTTCGTCGTTATTTTTTTTATTTATTTATTTTCGATTACAAAATGTAAAACTAAGTTATTATTAATTTCGTATGACAGCAAACTATAGATTCTATAGAACATTAAATATTATGAAACATTGAACGTGTTTGATTTTTAAATACTGAATGAAACATATATAACGACGAACATTTAATAATTAAAAGAGCAAAATTATAGTATTTGGTATTTCTTAAATTATATCGTTATTTCAATAGGGAACAAATGTACAGAATTTTAAACATATAGGAAGAAAGAATCTTACAGTAGAATATTTAATAGGATGATGAATCGTATGTACTTTGAATTTGCGATATGGAGCAATGCCCATTATGTTTGGCGTGAGATTTGGTAAAAATCATTCTTATTGTTGTACACATTCCCTTGATGAAATCCATGCGATGCAGTGCTACCTAATAATCAGCATATCGTTAATTTTCATTAAACATTGTAACGCACACTACAATATATTGTATAACTAACCGTCACCCATGTTGGTTGTTTTATTAAACTTGTTAGATTGACTCCTGTCATAATTAATATTAGGGTTTCCATAATATTCGGTAGAACTTTTCGACGAATTTTTCTCAAAGTTATTCTGATAAAATGTTGAATTGTTATTGGGATTTGCAGGAAATGATTCTTGCTTATTAAAAACCAATGACTTTTGCAACAACTCATTCAGATCCTCTGTATAACCTAAATTAATAAAAACAATTTTTTAACGTATATTTTTATTTTTTAGTTGAGACATACATTTTGTGTACATACCATTATTCATTATGCTAAAATTAGAACTCTTTTCATGACCTATGTGTTTATTCACTTCATTATGACCGCCTTGAATCCAATTAGAATTTGTACTTACACCTGTTTGACCCATTGCCCAATTTTCCGTAGATAAATGATTTACATTTTCTCCCTAATAAAGAAAACAAATATTTTAAGTAAACAATATAATATGGAAGAACGCAAGAGAATTAACATAGAACTCAGAACTAATTGAGAAATAACACATATAATTACGACGCTGAAAAGTAAGTTTGGAGAATAGACAGACTATATGTAAAGAGAACGAAGTAAAATAATCAAAGAAGTTACAAAGTTAACTCCTGAAATCAAGACTGTTTGACCATCCAAAGCAAAGATGAATGAAGAGCAAAAATACATGGATATATTAAGAGTAGACATGGAGATGAGACAACTGCTGACAGATAAATATAGAAGTGGTGATTACAATGAAAAACTTAAATGACTTATACAAAACCATTAAAACAAATTTTTATCATGAGAATAACTAAGAACTTTAATAGTCATAGCTATTTGTAGTTAAAAATACTTTTTTTTAAATTAAAAACAAATATACTAAATAAGGAAAATCAAAAAACAAGTCAAAGGTTTTTTTTCAATAATATATGATGCAAACTCCTTTAGTTATTTAATATCAGACAATAGAAATGAGACACAATGTTGACAGTCTTTATAAGTAATAGCATTACACAAGTGTTTTCAACTTTAATACCCAAAATAACATGAGCCCTAATTGGTCATACAAGCTGAAACAATACTTTAAAGATAAATATAATTGGGAACTTAACAAATAGCTTGGCTATCAATAAATTTAAAATAAAAAAATTATAATTTTTCGTAAAAAAGTGAACAAGAGATCCAGATGATACATCCTTTACGATTGCAGACAAAATTACAAGTCCAGCTAATCAATTTAGAAAGTTGTAAATTAAGTCAAATATAATGAAATATTTAAATGTAATCCTTTTATCAATGAGAATGGAGAATTTTTCATGTTGTATACGAGCAAAATAAAAAATGAAACAAAACAATTAAATAAATAATCGAATCATAATCTAGAAAATGACCACTCAATCTCTTAAATGTCTTCAAAATCAGTTTTGAAATCATGGAGCAAGCAAAATTAGTAGCTAAGCATTATTACAGCACAATAATAAAAGATTTATCAAATTAAAAATACATGTTAACGCATATTTTAAAAATAAAAATAACCTTGAATGTATTAAAATCCATAGTTCTATTTTGTGATGAAGTAGGATGTACTTTTAAAATTTTATCTTCCATTGGAGCACTGTACATTGAAGAAAATATTTTAGTAGGTACAGTATTAGGGTTAACACTTGTATGGTCTTCTTCAAGTTGAGAATCCTGAAACATATATAAAAATCAATATCTCTATCAAATAATACATATTTTTAATTTTTATACTTTTATAATATATATATTATTTATTTATTTATACACACTTGTAAAAAGTCAAATGTAGTATTGAATACAGAATTATTTTTTTCAGTTTTATCTTCAGTAACAGCAGCAATAGTATTATTTGTAAAATAAATTGTTTCAATGTTATTTTCAATATCCTGTACATTAGGAATACCAGATACTGCAAATATTGTTATTTAAATTGTATTATTAATAACCAATTACTAATTAATAAATATTAACTTACTTTGAACATTATCTGATGTAAAATCACTTGAATGATCTATTGATTGATGAACAATATCACACACGTTCAATTCAGATTTATTTTCTTCATTAATTGACTTTGTCTAAAAATACAAGTTAATTACTATCCACATTAAACATTGTAATATTAACATATAATATAGAACAAACTTCTTTAACTGCATTTTTCATTATATAATTCAGATAACCACTTTTTTCAATTTTCAACAAACATTCCTTCAAATTAGCATAACTTGTTCCAGCAACAACATTAGGTTTACTATCTACTAACTTTGAATAATGTTTGGCCACTGTTTTAAGTTGATCCTAAAATTTAAAATTAAGTTAACTATAAAATTATAAAATATGTTTCAACAATATAAAACCTCGATTGATTTCAGTGGTTTTCCATTTTCTATTTTACACTTTGGCGAAACCATTTTAGAAAAATGAGATAAATTTGCAATTTCAATATCAGTCAAAACAGCACCATTATATCCAGTTAATAAATCTTGTTGTACACTTTCATTTTTAATACGTTCCAGTATATTCTAAACAAAAATAAATATATTCAAATTATAAAATTCTACCTAATTGAATAAGATTATGGGTTTGTGAATTCTTTTTTTATAAAATTATTCCTCCAATTACCTGAAAAATTAAAACTTCTTTGATTTTACTATCAACAGTAACAGGAACAGGAACTTTTTCCTTGTCATCTACATGTTTCTTCTTTAGTTTAGTTACTACAAGAGAATTCAACTGATTTTTCAAATTTTTTGCAAATTCCAAATTACTAATAACTTCATTATACTTTGACGCAGCTGACAATTGCTCGTCAGTCAATAATTGTGGTCCATTTCGTTGTTGTTGAAGATAACCTTCTAGCTTAACCTAAATTTAAATTTAAAATTTAATTACACTCAAATATACTTATCTAGATATAAAGTTATGTAAACTATTTATTTAAATAACCGTTTAATACATTTAAAATTAAATTGAAAATTTTATCGTATATTATTGGAAAAATTTTATCAATAGACTACGAATTACTATTAATATTCGATAAAAGATATGTTCAGTAGCTAGTAATGTTTTGTAATGTATTACATAACTATAATATATAGAATATTATCCTTCCTTTAATTATTGCATTTTACTAAAATGATTAACATTTTGAAGATCATTCACTCTTGCACGTATAAGATTTGATTATTTTAAAAAATATTTAGGTATCTTTATCGACATAGAATGCACAATTGGAACATTCGATAATTCTATACCCAAATTTCCAAATATCTATATCACCATTACTCTTACTGATTATTTGGATAATACTCAATTAAATAGCATATACTAACATTAGTCAAGTTTATTTATTATTATGCTTAAGACAGATATATCATTGAGAGGAAGATTTTATCCATTTGAAGTGATCATAGGATAAGATATTAATATCGAGTGACCTAGCTTTGCTCGATATTTTTTTTTTGTAAATTGTATTTTGTGGAAATTATATTTAGATATGAATTACATACTGATAAAATATGAATAATATTTTTCGATCTTACCGACATAATAAAAAAAAATTTTTAATTATATACATATAAATTTTGTACCCAGTATTGGAATTTAAATAAATATAAATAAAACCAGTTTTTCATTTTGCCTGAAAATACGGATAAAATGACATTTTTTAAAAATGAAACCTAGCTAGATCGATTAATCGCCCTCGAAATCCCCTGCATACTAAATTTTATGAAAATCGTTGGAGCCGTTTCCAAGATTCAGATTGTGTATATATATATATATATATATAAAATAATTGCTCGTTTAAAGATATTAGATAACTATCTAGGTTCGTATTAAATATTATAGACATGGACGTTACAGATTTGAAAACGCAATGTCAGCATTGGATCGATATTAATTTTTATACATACGTTGCAATTTTTAATAAATGTTTTTTCTTCGCATTAGGACAGATGAAACGATAGTTATCGGTTTTTTTCTTAAGAAATATAATAAGATAAATATTATATTGTTTTAAATTTATCGAATAAGAATCGACGATGGCAAAAAACTATTAAATTGGCTAAACGCCCATTTGATACAAGACCAACAATGATAAACGTTATACAAGTTGAAAATTACTATCAATAGTCACAGCGTCAATGGTACAACCATCAAACACACGCCCAGACAACAGTCAAGATTGAGTGCAAACTGAGAAAACATTATCGGGAATGTAACTATAATTTTGTAACAAACAAAATCGGAAAGCGGTCGACAGCGATAAATTGTGACACTTAATACAACAAAAGTAGTAATAAAAAAAAATATCACCTTCCGCTTCTCAAGATTTCTAATCTTGTGCTCGATAATCAACATCGTTTGCTTCATTGGATCATCTACTTTTTGTTTCTCGTTGCCGATGACCGAGGCGTTGGACGACGCCATTAGTCGCTGTTTTTTCGACTGACCGGAAAACAAAAAAAAACCACAACCAAAAACCGCTTCGAGTGTCGTTCGGCCACGCGAATAAAACGACACGCCAGGGAGTCAACGAGGTTTTCAGGGATTCTGATGGGCGACAAAAAGAACGTGGAAGGAACGGAACGAAAATGGCGCAAACAGTAGTAACAGTGGACGAGAACGAACAGATCGAGAAACAAACCCTTCACGAACGCACGATGATTTCGAAAATAAAAAAAACGCACCGTAAAATAATTTGTATAATACAGCCATTTACTACTATCATGGGGCGATAACTCTCCGTTTCCAAACGCGACCATTGAAATCGCTCTCGGACGACATTTTGGAGGTTATGTTTCTGTACGACGTAAATTTTTGAAAATCACTTATCACATAAAGAACACAATACACATTGTCGTATACCTGTCCGTATTTTGTTGTGCCGCGTACATTACCGATTTACCAAAATACGGTTCCCCACGATGATCGTTGGTCCAACAATTTTTGAGGTTCGGATACGTGACTGATCGAAAAATAAAAAACGCCACGATAATTATTTGAACGATACGAATTGACGAATAACGTAGCCTATGTCTTCCGAAATATTAAACTAATAATACTCCATTAACGCGTCCAACGCCGATATCAACACGTAGTTGACATGAGTAAACGTGCGTCCGTGGCTAGTGTCAACACGTTGCTGACACGCAGTAACCTGCATTAAATTATAACTATTAAAGCGGCTATAGCCGGTACACATTTGAAACTTGTGTCGGCCATTCATTACCGTATTGACTTTTATGTTGCATGGTTGGTTTTAATTTTTAGCGATTTTTATATTTTCATGAAATTAGAAGAAAAAAAATACAAAGTGTATAATTTCAAAGAAAAATGTTATTTTAATATATTTTTTAATTATTTAAGTTGTATTATTATACAAGGTGTATAACTAAAAAATAATAAATTTATATCGTTTAATTATGTAATTATTTCAGTTTTATTACTGTACAAGGTTTAAATTTCAAAGTAAAAAATATATTTTGCTTTAAATATTTTAAAAATATTGACTTATGATTACATAATTGTTTGTATTATTAAGCTATTTCAAAAGAAAAAAAAAGAAAAATTGCGTACTCTTATGATTGAAAACGGTCGCCCATGGCCAGTGTCAACTATAGTTGACACGCGCTTAATCTACCAATTTTATGCGCAACTACCGGCAATCACAGGTCAATTTGACAGTGGCGACGGGCACACACATTGAACTGGCAGTGGCATTCAACATGTTAAGAACAATGTATTGACTGATTATCAATCATTCTTACCCGATAGTCTGTCCACTAAGCCTATACCTACTGTTGTCGGAAAGCCTTAATATCTTAAACGCAACAATATTTAAAACGTTCATACATTGAATCATTGACAGAAATAAAACTATGCAATTAGTTTTTATTTGTACAAATCACTAACTCGTGAGGTAATCAAATATGATAAAATACTATATAATTAAAATTCAAAAACCGTAGTTTTTATTTTTTTGTTCAATACATTACTTTATTTCTAATTTTGTACATAATCGTGCCCAAAGCAAAGTTTAATAACACGTATTTGTTAAATAATAATGTATTAACACAGTTTTTAAATTAATGAATAAGTAACAATACTATTAAGTAGTTTCAATTACATATACACATTTGTTTCATTTGGACTACAGTGGATATTAAATTTTAAAAGTATCAATTAGTTGGTACTTAAAACTAATCTCCACCTAATATTAATTATTCTGCTTTCTGTATGTACAGACATTATTATTTCATCATTTTGTGTATTTTTATAATCCGACCTAGACGTTGTTTTGGTGTAGCCATACCCTTTTTTGGTTTGTAAACTAGAAAAAAACAAAAATACAAATGATTAATATGTAAAAAATTATTGATTGGAAATCAATCGTAAAAATTGTTTTTAATTATTCACAAAAACCAGTTAAAAACTATTCTTACATTACTAATGATTTCATTAAAGTATTTTTTTAATTAATAAAATTTTCTTAGGAAATTTAACTAAATTAAAAACTATATTGTTTTGTTGTTACTATCAAACAAAATTATATTTTATGAAAATTAAGTCTGAATTAAATACTTTTTAGGTTTCTCTAAATAATTTAAATATATTTAAATATCATAGATATTTTTATCTGTTTACACATATTTTCTATTAAAAAAATTTTTCTCTTACAATTAAAATATAAATTTTAAACAAATGTTACCTATGTTGCTATGTAAAAAGTAAATTTATGAGTTGATCAATAGTATATTGATACTATATTATATACTAAATATAAAGGTATAATTCAATTTTCTAATGTATATATTAGATGAAGTGCATAAGAATAAAATAAATATATAAACTATATTACATATTGCTAATTCACTATGACACATGAGTATATACAAACTAAATAATAAAAAACTGTGGAAAGGAAAATATTTATTTTTATTTATATTTATGTATTACCTTTAGTAGTGAGTGAATCGCAGACTTTCTTTGTTATTACATTACTGGTAGGTGCATCAAAAGTTGAGACATTGATATCTTCTAGAACGTTTTTTTTTGATAAGCCGTCATTTTTCTAGTTAAAAAAATATGTTTGATAAACAAATAGTGTCCATTTTACAATATGCAAACATTAATCATAAATAGTTTACCAATTTTTTAACTGCTTCATTGGATTTGTTAGCTTTTTTTTTGGAATAAAGACATTTCATTTGTGAGCGAGACATACGTCTTACATTTCTTGTAGATGGTTGCCAAGTGACATCATGTACATCATCCTCATCTGAATTGGTAATGACTGGATATACTGTGTTAAAATATAATTAAATTTAACAATTTTTCATGACTGACATTAGAATAGTGGTTATAAAATATTAAAAACATGGGTAAATATTATGAGTTTGAATATACAAATTAAAAGTACCAAAAACAGGTTTAAACATAAATAATGTAATGTTCAATTATCTAATATTTTTAAACTTACTGAAATTTTCGTCTTGGCGTACAGATTCAATCATTTCAGGTTCTTCATACTCAACAAACTCGGATTTAGTTTCGTCTTTTTGAACAAACTCGCAAGTATATGACCTGTATCAGATATAATTTTATTTTTAGTACTTTAAATAATTATAGAAACTATATTCGGATTTACTAATTGAATACCTAATTTAATTTTAAGCACAATTACTACTTACACAGATTCTTCACTATCGGAAGACCTACGTTCAACATCTATATATGGTTCTTGTTTTTTTATTCTAATAATCATTTTATCTATATGGAACATAAAAATAGTACAATATAGTTATCAAATGGACAATTTTACATAGTATTAACTATAAATGGATACCTTGAGAAGTTAGTTTACTGGAATATATTTTCAATGGAGAATCGTCGATCATTTCGTCAATGTCGAGCTCCATTACTTTATTCGAGCTATAAATATCAAAATAACAATTAGAAACTTTGAATCATTGCTGGTTTTAAGAACGAAAATTTAACGACAATAACTCGTCCAACAATGAGTATTCAAAATTTAAAGACTGTATTGATGTAACCGGTAGTGCAGCACGCACTGCAACCGTTCGCTCAGTTCGGTTGAACACGTACTGTTCAATTATACAAACGTCAAAATACACACCTGCAACAACGTGATCCGAACTGGATTACTGTGCAGTTTTGAGATCAATGATGAATCATGCGTCTAAACGTTGGTAACGTTTACGAGATTGAACGATTACATAGCCATCGGATCGTATAATGCGAAAATTCACGACTTACTCGCGTTTTTACTAACGATTGATTTGAAGTTTGAAACGTTTAACGCGTTTCGTAACACATAAAAAGAAAAATATATATATATATACGCGATTATAATTACAAAAAAAAAAATTTAATCCAACCGAAGGCCCGCCGAACCGAAAATCCGTAAAATGTATGGACGGTTGTACTATTCTCTTCGGTACGATATTATCGCCGTATAGTAAACGGGCGTTCTATCAAAATGGTAACGTCAACGTGTAACCATCGTTACCAATGCTACGGAATATCGTGCACGACCTAACCGAGCCAGTGTCGGAACAGTTAAGTTTATATCCACTAGGTCGCGTAGTTATAATAGTTGTACAGAACAAAACGTAAAAGTCGTAAATGCGTTATCAATGCCATTAAAATTTTCCTTTACATGTATATTTTTTTCGTTTTCAAAACGTGTATACTGGAATCCAAATATTCGAATAAAACATAAAAACCTATTTTATGACGATATAATAAAATGGCAAAATTTAACCTATATTTAGTACATAAAATTATATATATATTTATGCACAACTATTATTTGACAAATACGAACTACGTGATTATAGTATAGTTTGTATATGAAAAACAGAATTACGTTTTTTGTGTTTTTATTTTTTAAACTAGGAATAACAAGTGAGTTTACTGAATGTTTATATTTGAACACAATTTCGCATTTAATACGCTCAAATTTTGTTTTGTTGATGAGTCGAGTTAATTTTTGTAATACACTCTACCTGGGCGTCGTATAACGAACTATATTTTTTCGAGAGAATTAAATTTTTCCTATCCGATTCTCTACTCTACTAATAGTTAATCGAGAACAGAGATTTAAAAATTCGTTGTAAATATTAAATGTTCGGGTTTTCGGTCGTAAAATATAAACAATTTTATTAATCATAAAACGTAAAACAGGAAATAATTAAAACGTTCAAAACGCTAAATTTAGTTCAAATTCCGTCGAAGTTTTTAAAAAAGAAAAACCGGCAAGTAATAAATATTATATTAGTTAATACGATCGTTTATTATTTCTCGTTATTAATAAGACTAGTATTACACGTAATTATTGAATTATAATAATCGTAATCGGGCAATATCGGACTAATTGATATCTTACGCGTTCCGCCATTCTCCATAAAACGATATTGTATTTTTAATCAAACGTATCGTCCGATATAGTCTATAAAACTAATCGTTACCGTTACGTGACGTTCATGTTTGTTTTCAAAACGCTGACGCGTTTTGGATACTTCGAAAAAAAGAAACACTCGTAATAAACACGTTTATTGTTTACTCGTCGAATTGTGTATACGTACGAATATTTAATCGGGTAAATTTAATCGTTTATGGTCACGATAGGCGGCTCGATTACTACTCGTCGTAGCTTGTGACTCGACCCGTCCGTAAGTAATATTAGCGAATTCGCGTGGAACGCGTCTCGTTTATGCCCGCCAGCGTGGTTCGTGATAATATCCGCAGCATCCGCGGCTCGTTGTTTTTATCGTATAATTTGTGTTTTTGTCCGTGAACGGTATTTCGTGTAGAAGCGCTCGGACGATTTTCACACGCGTTATTATCCAATAGCAAAAACATACACCGGCACGCATGGAGTTCAGTGTAAGCGTTCGTTAGCGTGTGTATGTAATTGTGTGTCGTACCGTTAGGTGGTTACGTCTCGGTTTTCGCGCGATTTTTCGCCGAATATTAGAAAATAATTAACAGATTTAACCAAGTCGGTATTTCAATTTTTCGAAAGAAAAATTGACCCGTGACTTAATTCGCGCGAAAACAAAATTGGTTAACCGACGAAATTGTATCCATCAAGTTGGGTAACCGGGGATGACGGGGGGCGGGGGGGTATTTGTCTATCCGAACACAACTCCGAGAAACTTAATGTCCAAATAGACACGTGGGAAAAGCGTGTCATCGTCGTCGTCGTCGTCGCCGCCGCGGTGTCCGGTAGGGGTAAAGCGAAAAACGAAAAACAAGAAGAAATTCTCACGGATAAAGAACGAAGGGCAGGCGCGTACCTACCTACCTACCTACCTACCTACCTACCTACCTGTCTACCCACGTAAATTACAACAGCTGCCGGATAACGTTGTAAAAAGACCGACGGCGCGAATGGTGAGCTCACCGCTCGGCGCTTCGTCGCGGCGTATAAAAGACCCCCCCCCTTCCCGGTGCCCCCGGACGCGGCGGTGTTTATTGTCGGACGGACGAAGGGTGTAGCGATCGCCGAGTGGGGTCGCGGCGCACACGCGCGCGCGTACGGTAACCGCGTTACGTACAGGGGTGGGAACGAGGGTGGGAGGAGGAGGACAAAGAGGGATACTGCACGGGAACGAGCGAGAAACGGACAGATGGCGACGAGCGATCGAGGATGCTAGGGAACGTCCGGTGGTGGAGGGGGCTGAATGAGAAACGCGGTTACCGTGTAGACCCGGAGAACCCGTCGGCGGCGACGATAACCGGGGTCGTCGTCGTTTACGTAATGGGCACATCGGCCGAGAGGTTACGAGCGTAATATTATATAGCGTCTACGACACGACCACGCGTAGTATGTAGCGGCGGCGGCGACTACTCGCACGCGCGCGATATTCCGTCGTGTTTTTCGCTATCCCACCGACAAACTAATACAACCGTACCGCCACCATCCCCTCCCAACCCATCCCCGCCGGCACCACTACTACTTCTACTACTACTACTACTACTACTACGACTACTACTACTACTACTACACTACTACTACTACTACTACTACTACTACTACTACTACTACTACTACTACTACTACTACTACGACATCGACAATCTGCGCGAAGCCGTACCCACCTATACCTTTATGTATATGTATATATATACGTATACCGATGAAATAATAACAACAATAATACTGGCTCAGAGTTTGTTGATCTCTAGTTGCCGCCGTCGCTGCGTTTGGTCTTGATGGCCGAACGTACAATGCCCTTCACCCTACACGCAAGGCGCGCGCGCGCGTCGTGCGCGTGTGTGTGTGCACACACACACACACACACACACACACACACACACACACACACACACACACACACACACACACACACACACACACACACACACACACACACACACACACACACACACACACACAC